>CM049377.1:8191610-8224110 GCA_026937815.1 Etheostoma perlongum
TTTTAATCTTTTTCAGGCTACTCTAAAAATGAATCCTAATGTTATGCCAAGTTCATTCCAAGTCTGGGGGAGAGAACACATCCAGTGTATGTCTCAGGTAATATCAGAGCATTCTGATGTACGACTTTAATAGTAAGGGCTTAAAAGTAAAACCATATTGACATATTTCAGGCTGTTAAAGGCATATTTTAATCTTTTTCAGGCTAATCTAAAAATGAATCCTGATGTTATGCCAGCTTCATTCCAAGTCTGGCGGAGACATCACATATCCAGTGTGTCTCTCGGGTAATATCAGAGCATTCTGATGTACGACTTTAACATTAAGGGCTTAAAAGTAAAGCTATGTTGACATATTTTCAGGCTGTTAAAGGCATATTTTAATCTTTTTCAGGCTACTCTAAAATGGATTCCTATTGTTAAGCCAGGTTTATTCCACATCTGGGTTAGAAACTACATATCCATTTGGTCACTCTGGTAATTTAGGACCATTCTGATGTAGGATTTTAAAATTAAAGCCTTGAATGTCTAATTAATGCTGTATTTTAAATCTTTTCCAGGCTGTTAAAGGCATATTTTACTCTTTTTCAGGCTACTCTAAAAATGAATCCTGATGTTATACCAAGTTCATTCCAAGTCTGGGGGAGAGAACTCATATCCAGTGTGTCTCTCAGGTAATATCAGAGTATTCTGATGTAGGATTTTAAAATTAAGGGCTAAACATTAAAGCTATATTGACGTGTTTTCAGGTTGTTAAATGCATATTTAACTCTCCTTCAAGCCACTCTAAAATGGAATGCTATTGTTATGCCAGGTGTATTCCAATTCTGGGTAAGACACTACATATCCATTGGGTCACTCATGTAATTTAGGACCATTCCTATGTAAGATTTTAAAATTAAAGCCTTGAATGTCTAATTAATGCTGTATTTTAAATCTTTTCCAGGCTATTAAAGGCATATTTAACTCTCCTTCAGGCCACTCTAAAATGGATTCCTATTGTTAAGCCAGGATTATTCCAATTCTGGACGAGACATCACATATCCAGGGTCTGTCTCTGGTAATATCAGAGCATTCTGATGTACGACTTTAATAGTAAGGGCTTAAAAGGAAAGTTATATTGACATATTTTCAGGCTGTTAAAGGCATATTTTACTCTTTTTCAGGCTACTCCTAAAATGAATCCTGATGTTATGCCAGCTTCATTCCAAGTCTGGAGGAGACATCACATATCCACTGTCTTTCTCTGGTAATATCAGAGCATTCTGATGTACGACTTTAATAATAAGGGCTTAAAAGTAAAGCTATTTTGACATATTTCAGGCTGTTAAAGGCATATTTTAATCTTTTTCAGGCTACTCTAAAAATGAATCCTGATGTTATGCCAAGTTCATTCCAAGTCTGGGGGACAGAAAACATCCAGTGTATGTCTCAGGTAATATCAGAGCATTCTGATGTATGACTTTAATAGTAAGGGCTTAAACGTAAAGATTTTAATCTTTTTCAGGCTAATCTAAAAATGAATCCTGATGTTATGCCAGCTTCATTCCAAATCTGGGGGAGTCATCACATATCCAGTGTGTCTCTCGGGTAATATCAGAGCATTCTGATGTACGACTTTAACATTAAGGGCTTAAAAGTAAAGCTATGTTGACATATTTTCAGGTTGTTAAAGGCATATTTTACTCTTTTTCAGGCTACTCTAAAAATGAATCCTGATGTTATGCCAAGTTCATTCCAAGTCCGGGGTAGAGAACTCATATCCATTGTGTCTCTCAGGTAATATCAGAGCATTCTGATGTAGGATTTTTAAATTAAGGGCTTAAAAGTAAAATTATATTGACATATTTTCAGGCTGTTACGTACTTCTTCTACTCACTACTAGTCGCTGGAATCATTCCTCCACAAAGAGATCCCTTCCTAATGGGATTTTAATGTTACACACAGACCCTGTTCTGTCTTAGCTGATGACAAATCCAGTCCATCAGGATAGTCAATAAGTATCTTCCAAAGTTGCAGTGCTCTTAGTGCAAATTCCCTCTTTTTGTTTCCTAGGGAGTTTTGTAACAAAATCACTGGAAGTTACACACTGTTATTCCTCAAATGAGATATTATCCCCCATCTCCTATTTCATGAGAGTATATTATTTTACTTAAATCACTGGAACTATTTGGCTACATAGAGCTGCTTTACATCATTTCATCATTTGATTGGTAAGATTATGGGGTTAAAAGCTCCACTTAACGCTCACGCTTCATTTTCTTTGCCCTTTGACCTTTCCTGGGGCTCTGGAAAGATCCTAGCATATACGTGAGGTGCTCCACTCACACATACCTAAGTACACATAAACTCTGAGACTGCCTTTCATAATCAGATGTTAACATAGCTCTTATTATAGAAAACACATTATGAATACTACATGTGCTTATTAGCATTAGATATCTTTAATACTTGTATTCATTCCTTTCTTTAAATTTGAATACAGTGAACCCTCATTTTTCACGGGCCTTTTTCAAATCCGTGAAGTAGTAACCTTTATTTTTTTTACAATTATTATACGATGAAATACTCCATAATTCATTAAAACCAAAGAACAAAACCTTTTTACAGGCCCAAGTATTTGTTTAACAAAAAAAGTACTGTATAAACGTTTTTTTACAAATAACTACTGTACTGTAAAATAATAATTTTAATCATCAATACGAACTGAAGGCTTCAAATTGCGGAGATCAGCACCACAAGTGCCTTTGTCGATTCAGAACGTTTTGTCGACATTATGGGTTTTAGAGAAACTTGAAATTGCAAGAGAATTTGCAAACTTAAATTTGGCAAGCTGTTTTACGTACGTGTATAAACCGCAACGTTATTGACGCACAGGTAGAGAAGAAGCTGAGAGACTGTTTAGCCAATCAGAATGCAGAACACAATGCACGATGTAAATCCGTGAAGTAGCAAGACCGTGAAAGGTGAACCGCGATATAGCGAGGGTTCACTGTATATCAATACAATCATGAACAAAAATATCTGTATCTGCCTTCAAGGCTTCAGATTTGTTCCGTTTATTTCTAGTAAAAAAAGGTTTAGTAGATAACTCAGACTTAACTGCTGCTACTGATCAGAGCTAAAATGGTAGTGAGTAGTCTATTATAATCTGATAAAAACTTTAAAAAAAAAAATTCTCGAGTACAGATGGCTTGTTGCTGCATGTCTGATATCAAAACTATAGGGATCTAAGAGTAGGCTGTACAAATAATGGCACCTACTTTGATTTTCAGGGACATGCGCTGGAACAAAGGTACCATCCTGAAGGCATCAGTGGACTACATCAGGAAACTACAGCGGGAACAGCAGAGGGCCGAGGACCTGGAGACTCGCCAGAAGAAGCTTGAGCACGCCAATCGACACCTGATGTTGGGGATACAGGTAAACTAAGTTTTATGGCATGTAGTGATTAGAAGGTAGAGTCACAGTATTGTTGAATTGGTAATTTATCAAACACTGATAATAATAATGAAAAGGAAAACTACAGTTTGTGTCGTGTGAGAGACAGGATGGTCAGTAACGCAGAGGGCTTCCGCTAATGTTGGAAGAAATGACTACACTTTTATAAAATAAGTCGAGCTTCAAAGGCCACAAAGAGGAGGGAGGGGTTTATTTTAGACCCATCATCTTGTAACTAATTGATCACAAGACAACAGGCCTCAAGATCTCTGGGACTCGGCTCAGGGGCGTTGGTTGATTGATCACATTGTGTGTTTGTGTCGCTGCAATTATTTAGAGCAGTACTAACAGGGGCAAAAACAAAAGCTTTTCTTCAAGTGGGAAAAGTGAAGGTAAACAGTCACAGTCAGGTGGGACTTTAAAACCAAAAAAAGTCCCCAGCACTTAACTTATGGGCTGAAGTCTGTGCCAACACAAACTGAAGTTGTATCTTTTATATATTTGAATTTGTATCGCTAAACTTGAATCATTGCATTGAAAAACTGAATCTGAATATTCTAGTTTGAAATTGAATTGGATGAGAATGATCAGGCCTGTTAGCCCCCCCCCCTACTGGAAGACACCTCGCCTGCATCCCCTACCGTCTCCATCCTGCTCCAAGTGTCCCGTCAGTAGCTAACACACTCCCAGCTGCTGGATAGGCCTTTCTCTCTTTGTGTCATGTGTTTGTTGTGTTGTTGTATTTTTTTCTTCCCACCCGTGTTTACATGTATTGAATCGTTTCCATTCGTGTTTTTGCTTGTTTTTAATGCAGTATCTTTGATCTTTTTAAACCCTCAACCTCGATTTCAAGGACTGATTATGAAGTAGGTTTGCTTTAATCAATACTTTGATGATAATGAGTTGCAAACATAGAAGATTTTTTTTATTTAAAAGAAAGTGTTTATCTTTGAATAGAGCTTAAATTGTGTTTATTTCTATTGATTCCAAAGAATCTAGGGAAGTTATGAATCTTGGTCAGAAATGTAGATTTTTGCGTTGAGTTGAACACTGCTTTTTAAATCACTAGCAATAATAGAAGAAATAAAATCTATTTATTACTATAGTGCTTTACACCTGTGTCTTAGATTGAACTTGAATGTGCCAATGCCTTATTAAGATGTGCTCACATCAATGTCGTATTGCTATGCACATTTTTTGGCTGTCAGATGAGTCTTCCAGTTCAAATTTCTTCTTCGACAGATAATAATTTGTAAATTGGATCTTATTTATGTATCTATGTAAACAGGACTTTATGTAAACATTTTTAACAAGGAATTTAAAAGAGCCTTATTTTAAAATACCTGACATAATAAAAAGCACATCAAATGTAGGAAGCTAAACCCTATCCCAAAATAAATCACCATTGATAATGGCTAATTGTAGTCTTTTACTCAGTGTCACAATGAGCAAGAAGCAGCACAACATCCAGAAAGAAAAGAGAAAAATCAAGTTTCAGCACCCTGTTGCATCCTGTAACCACCCAGTTCTGACTGCTCAGCAGTGTGTACCATAACAATATACATTCCTCACTGCCAAACCCAGTTGCACTTTTCATAATGCAGTCTCAAAAATAGTAACATTGTAATCAAAAGGACTGTTGTAGTCCCCACACAAGCACAAGAATCTGATTTCACTTCAAACATCTGATTGTTGCATAATTCTCTAAAGCTTTGGTAGATGATTAATGCAACTGGTTCTCGCGCACATCAATCACATGATCCCGGGTATGATTGACCCCCTTCAGTTCGCCTACTGTCCCAATCGTTCAGTGGATGACGCAGTGGCCACTGCTTTACACCACATCCTGCAACATTTGGACAGCAGAGGAACATATGTCAGAACGCTGTTTCTAGACTACAGTTCGGCTTTTAATACCATCCGCCCGGGTAGGCTGATTGAGAAGCTGATAGACCTCGGAGTCCCGACTCCCACCTGTAACTGGATTCTGGATTTTTTGACTTAAAGACCACAGGTGGTAAGGATGGGAAAGAGGGTGTCCGCGGAGCTCATCACCAGCACAGGGTCATCACAAGGCTGTTGCCTTAGCTCTAAACTATTCACCCTATACACATACGACTGTGTCCCCACCCAGGATAACACCCTCATTATTAAGTATGCAGACAATACTACCATCCTGGGTCTCATTAAGCGGGGGGACGAGTCGGGTTACAGGAGTGTGGTAAACGACATTTGTGCCTATGGTGAGTTGAACAACCTATGCCTTAACGCAGACAAGACAAGAGAAGTAATTATGGACTTCAGGAAAACCCCACCTCCCTTGCAGCCCCTTATTATCAAGGGGACTGAGGTGGAGAGGGCTGACAGTTACAAATTCCTGGGACTACAAGGAACATCGGATCTGAACTGGACTGTGAACACTGCTGCCACAGTGAAGAAAGCCCAGCAGAGATTGTATTTCATCAGGCTGCTTAGAAAAGCTGGTCTGCACTGTCACCCTCTCACCCACGTCTACAAAGGACTGATAGAGAGCATCCTCACCACAGGCATCACTGTTTGGTACGGAAACACCACACAGACAGAGAGGAAGGCTCTGCAAAGAGTCGTACAGACTGCAGAGAGGATTATTAGAACAGAACTCCCCTCCATGGACATAATCTACACAAAGCGCTGCCAGAAAAGAGCAGAGAGAATTATTAGGGACACATCACATCCAGCTCACCCCCTGCTCATACACAAAAATTGTACTGTACATACAATCTCAGGCACAAGCGAGTGGACAGCATTATCACAAAGAGAACACAGTTTTATAAGAGCTTCTTTCCAGCTGCAGTGAGACTTTTGGCCAAAACGAAATGAACTACTTTGCTCAGGGCCTGTGTAACATAACATATCTGTGCAATACACCTGTGAATCTTATTTATTTAATAACAACTGTGCACTCTAATATCTTATAAGGGGCTGTCTTTAGGGGCCAAGGGCACTATGCAATTATACTTTTTGCAATTTAGGAATGCAAATTTAGTTATTTTTAATTGTACTTTTTAATGGTTTTGTGCAATTTTTATAATGTAAATGCTTTGTGTGTCTTTTTAAACTCGACTTGACTCTCTGAGTAACAACCACACAAGAGTTCCAATGTGTAAAAACACAAATGGCAAATAAAGTTCTTGAATCTTGAATCTTGAAGATGAATCAGTTACATTTTATTGTATTGTCTGCAGTGATCAGAATAATGCTGCTACTATTATAGCACACACAGTGTAATACAGACGTGTGTTGATGCAAGTGCTGAGTTTTTATAAATCTCCATCCATTGTTGTTTTTACACCACTTAGGTGACATTTCACATTCAGGATGTTTTTTTCCATTATGTGAACATTTATATTACCAAGGAGTATAAGGAGACTGCTTTTGGATTTTGTGTGAAATGCACGTCATGTCAAAACTGTAATAACGTCTGTAATTTTGTTCAGCTTTTTAATCTCAGCATAAACTAACTATTGTATTTGGCTTTTCAAATGCATACAGATATTGTATGTGATTGTAGATTCTTCATGGTGTACTGTTGTATATTGTACTGAATATTCATCCTCCTTTTGAGACTAGTATGAATGTATTTCAAAGTGATGACTGCCAAAATAAAATATACAAAAAAATTTATATAAAAACGTATCAACATAATTTTGGAATTTTGAAAACCCAAAGCTAATGTAATGTTAACAATGACACAATGAATGTTGTTTAAGAAGCAAGATAGATCTTTACAGTATTTATATAGAGAAAGCGCAGAAAGTCTTTTCTTATATTCAAACAACAAATAAGAATAAAACATTTATACACTGTACCATTTGAGAAAAACTGGTAAAAGAGCAAAGATACCAACATGTCCTGGTAAGATGTCTGAGGTTACACCCACAGATATAAAAAAATAGTAAACTACTTCCTGTTGTTCAGAAAGTAATGGAGGTGAAAGCATTGAAAACACCACATTCATTAGTGATTAGAGATGTTGCAGACACAGTTTTTTCCCCCAGCAATTCCATAAATTATTAGACAAAATACTACATTGAAGCAAACTGATTTTCAGTCCGTCTTGTTTACCTTACGTAAAATTAATACTTTAAAATCTATATATTTTCTTTAAAGAAACTATTGAGTAGTGTGAAGTCACGCAAATTGTACAAACTGTAAAGATGAGAAAGTATTTTCTGTATTGATGTTTGATGCTAGTGTTTTTACTCTGTGTTCTGACTGTGTGTGTGTGTGTGTGTGTGTGTGTGTGTGTTTGTGTGTGTGTGTGTCGTTTAGCAATCAAAAAAACTTTTTGGAGTTGCCCATGCCTTCACCAACGGCCCATTCTGGTAATAGACCAGGAAGCAGGCCACACTGAACAATTCATCAATGTCCCCGCATATAGACAGTGGTATGTCCTTGTCGAACAGTTTGTTCTCTTTCACTCTCCTTATGCACCTCTCCACATGCACTCTCAGACGGGCAATTGACTGTGTCTGTCTGACGTCCTCTCGACTCATTTGTCGTTTGTTGCTGAGAAAGGCAGGTCGGTACGATTTATAAGGAGTAAGGTTGTCCACAACAAACCCTTTGTCCACCATGATCGCCACACCTGGCTTCAGCAGCTTTACAATCCCGGACAGCTTGAAGATCTCGCGATCACTCATAGAGCCTGCGTACAGTCCAGACAAAAAGGGGACAGCACCGCGGGGTGCCATGCCAATCATGGCCTTGAATGTAGTGTGTGATTTGTAGGTAGAGAAAACCTCACTCTGAAGGAGCAGAGAAGATGATGTCTGGCAGAACATGTCTGTACAATCAAGGACCACCTGTGTATCAGAAAAAGCTGCAAACTCAGGTGGCAGGTGAGCTCTCACTATCTCTGGAGGAATCCAAAGGTGCTTGCTTCCCAGCAGGCAGTACAGGAAATGAGTCCATGTGGAGATGATCCAACGTGCAGTAGTGCGGTGAATGCTGAAACTCTCTGCAAGGTCCCTGAGAGGAAAACCCACTGACAGGTACATCAGAAACAGCAGAAACTCAGTTTCTGTTGATATAAAAACAAAAGCCTCTGTTTAGTTGCCTTGACATTGTTATTACAAAGTATAAATCAGAAACTTATATCAACATCAACTGGTTGCCTTTTACTTTTTAGTTAGATGTAGTTAACTCAAAAAACCAACTGGTGCAATTACAAAATAAAATAGTTTGTATCTGATTTTAGAGTCCTAGTTAGACCTACAACCCTATGTCATGATACATTTGTTACCTACCGATGTTGGCTGATGGACTGCGCTGATGCTGGCAGAGGCTGTCTTGGCGCTGGTTATGCGCACCATCTTGTGGATCACAGCCGGTTCAATTAATCTCCAAAATGCCATGAAACTCCTGTAGGACGCAAACCTGGTATAAAAGCACACATCGTCATCCGATGCAGACAGGCGATCATCCCAAAACGCTGGCGAAGTTCGAGGACTTCCAACTGCTGTTGTAGCTTCCTAATCTGGCGATGTAGAGCTTCGTTCTCGTCGCCAAATTACTCGCCCTCGCTCCAGTTTGAGGGACTACACAGTAGTCATGGTCCGGCGCCGTTTCGGTCTCCATCTCCGAGTCCGAGTCTGACTCTGGTGCGGGACTCTCGGCCCGCGGACGCCGTTGTCGTGCCAATGTAGTTATCCCCGCCAGGATTTGTATCCCCTGGCCGCGGGAGCGCGCATGCACACAGAGCGGAGTTTCTGCTGCCCTTCGTATTGTTTAACTGCTGCCCTTTGAATTAAATGGAACAAATAGCGACGTGGAACACTCGACAGGGTTTTCCATAGTAACATGGGTCTCAGTTAACTACATAAATACGTTTATTTGTCTGTTACATTAAGGCGACGTATGTGTATAGCGTCGTTTAATATTGTGGACTGATAGGCGTATCCTCCCTGTCCTCTAACGTGATTTATGTTTTAATTTAATTTAGTTTAATATGGCTTTTCAATTAAACACTTTTTCACATGTCTACCATATGAGTTACATAGGAGGTACTCAAAATATCAGGCCGTTTTTCACCTGCTATTTTATGTATCCCATCACTAACATGCAAAGGGTCTGTCCTGTCATCACGAGTGTTATTTTGTGTGTTTACTAAGTCACAATAAACAACCTGACACAATTTGGAGAGGGTTGCTGTTGTCTAGCAAAAGTTACATAGGGGATACCAAAAATAACAGGCCGATTTTCACCTGATATTTTATGTATCCCCTATGTAACATGCAAAGGGTCTGTCCTGTCATCATGGGTGTTATTTTGTGTTTACTAAGTCACAATAAACAACCTGACACAATTTGGAGAGGGTTGCTGTTGTCTAGCAAAAGTTACATAGGGGATACCAAAAATATCAGGCCGTTTTTCACCTGATATTTTATGTATCCCATCTCTAACATGCAAAGGGTCTGTCCTGTCATCATGGGTGTTATTGTGTGTGTTTACTAAGTCACAATAAACAACCTGACACAATTTGGAGAGGGTTGCTGTTGTCTAGCAAAAGTTACATAGGGGATACCAAAAATATCAGGCCGTTTTTCACCTGATATTTTATGTATCCCATCTCTAACATGCAAAGGGTCTGTCCTGTCATCATGGGTGTTATTTTGTGTGTTTACTAAGTCACAATAAACAACCTGACACAATTTGGAGAGGGTTGCTGCTGTTTATTTACAACAAGTACTTGTTAAAAAAGTATGATTATATATAGTGTTAGAAAACAGACAAGGCTTTACAAAAATAATGAACAACATCACCTAAAACAAGTCTAAAAGAACGGCTGTTAAGGCCCTCAAAAATGCAATTAAAGTGCATAATAACAATAATAATAATATTTATAATAATTGATTTTAATAGAGCTTCCTGACAATGTCAGTGCTCGGGCACTAAATATAAATAAAAGGTATGTACATTTTTGTACATCTTTGTAGCAAAATTGTGTTGACTACACACATGCACAACAAAAGAATGATCCCTCTGTTGGTGGGCTTTTAACGCACAAGTGATGGAACCAACGGCAGCAAAGATCACATTGAATCTAAAAAGAAATATGTCATCAGTGAGAAGTTTTACATTTTCATTCATGTGTTACAGAGCTAATGTTTTACCGGTTAATGATTTTGTTACCCAATTAGAGTCTGACTCATGCTCCACCTCCCCACAAGAGTGGCATGTCTCTGTCAGGTCATCTGTTGAAAGGAAAAACAGAAAATGGCAACCCTGTTTATTTTCGTCATGTATGTACATTGTTAAAATTCGGTCAACTTCATATTGTATTTTGACAGCTACTGTAAGAGTGTTTCTTTAATTTACCAATACATCCCATTAAAACATAATACTTACCACTCTCTCGGAGGAGAGTCATGGCAATTTGCATCCTGTACTGATTGATGTCCTGTTGACATGCAGGGAAATCCACTTCTTCTCCTTTTAAAAGAAGCTCTGCAAACTAAGAAAAATAACATTATAGAGTTTTCAAAGTAATACCTGTTAGTAACAAGGAATCTATATGATGCATTACAGAGCCAAATCACTTGTCAATGAACAACATTTTTGTTTAAGTCATTGGTTGTCTTAAAAACAATTTATTGTTTAACATTTGTAGAACGTACTTTCAGGGCAAATACCCCACAAGAGGTGGAGTCAGACTGTTTAGGATGCTGGACTTTCTCACATCTCCACCTTGAGACATTGCATCCCTTTTTTCGCATGAATGCCCTGAAGACAACATTAAAAAACAGTTTAACCATTAATGTTGGCAGTGCGGCATGCACATTCTAAGATATATTGTGTATTTCATGTATTTATTTATTTTATGTCCACTGTCATTTCTAATTGAAAGTGGACATCAGACAATAAAAATGTTAATGTTTAGCAACCCTTACCTTGTTGTTTCCAAACAAATTTGGAGGTCCTTTTTGGACTCCCCCAGTGGATCCAAGAATATGGACTTCTTGTCTTTTGGGTATATGACCTTCATAGTTAAAAAACAAGCATTGGAAAAAATAAGCAATTCATTTTTTCTTGACATGAACATTTTGCCAGATTTATGATCTTTAGAAATAATTTTACCGCTAGTGTCCAGTGGTGATGGTCATTCATAATGCCGAGAACAATGTTGTACTCCAGGGGTTTCATCTAAAATTGAACAAAAGAAATGTTGGAATGAAGAGAGCAACTTCATGCAGGATTGCAACCATTCATTCTTATTTGTCTGTCTATATTACTCTCAACTGCTTTCTTATCAGCTGATTGTGTGTTAACCTTTCTTAATGAAACGTTGTTACAGACACTATGTTGCTGAAAAAAAATACTATTACTTATATTTTAAGTAACTCCAAAAGTTTTGTTGTTTATATCATTAGAGTTCATTAGAGTACATCCATGAGATTTATGATACCAATGCTGACCTTGAGTCTTGGAGTCCCCCTGTTCCAGATCGCAGTCATGGCAAAGGAGTCTATAAATGCTGCCTTTCCTGTGTTTTTACTATTATAGTTATGCACCAATACTGCCAGATGTGCATTGATTAACTGTGAAGAAATATTAAACATATTGTTTTTCAAGAAAATGTTTTGATAGCTCTATAGCAAATTAGCCTGTACATATCATTTTCAAAAATGTGCACAATTTGGAAATTATATTATCTCACCTCACTTTCCAACTCCATGTCGGGACCAGTGTTTTTAATGTCCCAATAAAACAATTTATATGCCCCTATTTTGGAGAGCAGGACATGGGCATCCCGTCCCGCCCAAGCATCCTGTATAAAAAAAAAAAAAACATGTAAAAATAAAGACGTGTTGGCTACAGAGACAGGACAGACAAGAACATTATTTGTTTGAACATTGAAAATTGAAATACAATACTTACATTTCTCAGCCACAGCTTCATTATATTGTGCTGCTGATGTTGCAGACAGTAGAGCTGCTGTATGCTGAGTGGCTGTGGCTGGTGGAGATGTGGTCTGCTGGGTGGCTGCGGCTGGTGGAGATGTGGCTGCGGCTGGTGGAGATGTGGCTGCGGCTGGTGGAGATGTGGCTGCGGCTGGTGGAGATGTGGTCTGCTGGGTGGTTGCTTGCTGGGTGGCTGTGGCGAGTGGGGCTGCACCCTGCTGGGGAGGTGTTGTAGCTTCCATTGGAACCTTGCGTTTGTTTTTATTGCCCCAGTGTGGCACTCTGGGTTTTTCCTTAATCTGGTGTTTAAGATGGTCGATGTTAATTTTTCGCAGGAGTGCTCCATTTTTGTCCTGCAGGTCAGCACTTTTATGTTCAATTGCCATTATTATAAATGGCCCTACAAAATTTGCCTCCAATTTCCCACCCTTCCTTTGTTGGCTCCTAATGTTTTGCCTTAAAACGGTGTCCCCAACTTTGGAGATTGGAGTATTGTCAGTAGGTTTTCCTTTTTTTTTTGTTTTTTCATGTCCCTTGGCCAGGTTTTGTCGAACAACGTCCATTAAGTGTTGTTGTTGTTGTCCGTCTTGGGCCACATCTTCCTGCCCCACAACGTCCTCCACAGTGCTGTCAAGCTATAACCAAAATTACATTTCCATTACATAAGGGTGTGTTATGCATGTCTGTGATATACACATGTAGAGCGATATAAATAGAAAAAAGGATTGAAAAATGAAAATATATGAGAAACCAACCATGTAATGCTCAGGGACTTCTGTTGGATATCGAGCCTCTCTGCCGAACATCAGATAATAGGGCGAAAATTTTGTTGTTGTTTGTTTTTTTGTTCTGAGACCGAACATTACAGCATCCAGATATTCGTCCCAAGTATCTGGATGCTGACCCACCAGTTTGCTCAGGGCTCTGAGAATGAAGACAATTTCTAAACATTATATTTATGACATAATCATCATGATATTTGTTACTGGGATCTTCTTTTTTGTAATTGTATTTATATATTTCTCTGTATGCCATTTCAGTGTTAATATTCCATAGAAGACTATAATGTATAAAGTATAAAATCTTAATGTAGTAAAACAAAGAGCTCACCTCTGAATTGTGCCATTCATCCGCTCGACCAAACCATTCGTTTGCGGATGATAAGGTGAGCAAAGGCTCCTTTTAATATTCAAAATTTCACAAACTGTCTTGTTGATCTGAAAACATAAGCCAAAATCATATGAAGAAATACACTTATTACACCTTCAGTGGGACTCCAACAATTCCAGAAAGCATAAGGATTTTACAATATTACATTTTGGAAAAGTAATAGTTGGTAAATCAACTTGTACACAAATTTTGGCTATGACTGAAGTAGGCTACTTACGGAATTGACAAATTCTTTGCCCTGGTCAGTCAGAATCCTTTTAGGGGCTTCAAACTGATGGACAAGTTTTACAATGCAAGAAGTCACCTCCTTTGCTGACTTTGACTTGAGAGGGTAAGCCTGTGGCCATTTAGTAAAATAGTCAATCATGACACAGATATATTGATGTCCATTCTGAGTTGTTGACAATTTCCCAACCAGGTCCATCCCTAACAACTCAAATGGTTGTGTGACCTGAAGGTTTTGACAAACAAAATATTTCACATTTACATTTTATTTAAGACATAATTTCTATTTGATCAAGCACTATGAAGAGAAGAGCAGGTGGAACAAAAAGCAGAAGACAGAAGGCACAAGAAGGGAAGAATAAACATTATTCACTGAACAATTAATATAAATGGGTTTCTAGGGGAAAATAAACAGCCATAACTAATCTAGGCTTAGGACAGATCAAAATAAGTTCTGCTTCTTTGCAGGTAACTCTGAAGTTAAAAAAAGAGTTATTACTAGTAAACTCGTGGCATGTAACCCAACTTGTATAAGCAATTGTCTAACGTCACACAACAATAATGTGACCTAGTGGAAGCTTTTTTTAATCATTCAAGTTTTTCTATGTTTGTGGTCATAGATGTTGGTGTGTGGAAATTCAAAGTCAGAAATATCCAACTTCTGAGTTGTCTGTAAAGCAACATAAATCAACTAGTAATACTATCATGAAAACACCAAGTGATGGGATATTTATGTCGCTGTTTTTAATTCAATTGTTTTGATTAAATGTTTTCAAAATTATTTGACTAACATTTTAAAAGACTTTAAAAGGCCTTTTAAAGTTTTTAGATGAACTAACCTTTATTGGGGTGTACTCTGTAGGCTTTTTTATTGTTATTGTAGCTGCCTGGCATGCAGCGCATTGGGAAACCTGAAAATTATAAAGCAAAACATAGTTTAAATAGAAATTTATAGAAAAATAACACCAATGAAATGAC
The DNA here is from genome assembly GCA_026937815.1 of Etheostoma perlongum. NCBI lineage: Eukaryota > Metazoa > Chordata > Actinopteri > Perciformes > Percidae > Etheostoma > Etheostoma perlongum. The sequence goes on from CM049377.1 coordinate 8,206,364, forward strand.
AAGCTTTGCTATAGAATAATATCATATGGTTAATTTGTATTGCCGACTTACCCACTTGTTGATATCAACTGTCATCCCAGGCCAGTAAAATCTGCGGGATATGCTCTCCCTTGTTTTTGTCTGGCCACAGTGTGCCCCCATAGGGCTGCCATGAAAGTCAACAAAAATTTGGTCTGCCTCACCAGCACCACAGACCACTTTAGTTTTCAATGTTCTGGCAGTCCCTTTATAACGGTTGTAGTAGAGCTCGTCGCCTAAATGTCGACAAAAAACATGCTTACAAATTGATTTACGATAAAAACCTAATACACCTGTAACTACGTGGTAATCACCATTGCACTGGTGCAAGCTTGAAAAATTATACAAATATAAATTCATATTTTTAAAAATAGACCTATAGAAATACATCCCACACATGACTTTATTTGCAATGCAAGTGTAAGTGATATGAGGTTAAACATGTTTCATCAACAGCAAAAATATGTAACCTAAACATTTTTTTGCTATAAACCTGATTAAGCCACAATGCTTTAAGCTTTAACCCGTATCCTAATAATGGGGCAATGGATCCGAGTAGGCTATGTACGCCTTCACCACTGTTATTACAACATTATATCGGCCCTTACTCGTTAACTAGCGTGAAATTGTCAAAGAAAGTTTCAAACTCAAAATAAATATATATTAACCTACCTTCAACATCATAAAGGCCCGCTTTTCTTCTAAGAAGCAACTTTTCTGTCTTTGACAAGTTTGGTGGATATTGGCCTTTCACTTTGTAATTGACAATCCGTTGGTATTCTTCAGGATCCATTTTGAAGGATGTCTAATGCTGACAATTAGTTTCGTGACTCGTAATCACCTCAGACGTCAGGTAACGTGACCATTGGAAATTGTAATTTTTGGCTTTTTTTAAACCTCTGAACGTTTCTTTTCTAATTATGATAATGAATATAGTACAAAAATTTAACTTCAGTCGCTATGGTAATGAAAAACAGAAATAAAACAAATTATGGTAAGAAAGACCTGTAAGGGGCATTTTCATTTTTTATTGGGTGTAGGACCCAAATTGTCCACAGGTGTCACTAGTATGCTTTTGAGTGATGTCTATTAAGGTAGGAACATTTCAGCAGGTATTTGGTCATGTTTAACGGAGCAGAACTAATAGTTTTTGATCGCATTAAATAGCTACACCCCACAAAGTTCATGTGGAGGTATAAAAGTCTGTTGGAGTTTAATTGACACATGGATTATTGCACGTTCATTCGAAGAACATTGTAACAAATAAATGTCCATCAAAAAGCAACGAGCAACTACAGAAAACAACAGACCTCTCCAAATTGTGTCAGGTTGTTTATTGTGACTTAGTAAACACACACAATAACACCCATGATGACAGGACAGACCCTTTGCATGTTAGAGATGGGATACATAAAATATCAGGTGAAAAACGGTCTGATATTTTTGGTATCCCCTATGTAACTTTTGCTAGACAACAGCAACCCTCTCCAAATTGTGTCAGGTTGTTTATTGTGACTTAGTAAACACACAAAATAACACCCATGATGACAGGACAGACCCTTTGCATGTTACATAGGGGATACATAAAATATCAGGTGAAAATCGGCCTGATATTTTTGGTATCCCCTATGTAACTTTTGCTAGACAACAGCAACCCTCTCCAAATTGTGTCAGGTTGTTTATTGTGACTTAGTAAACACACACAATAACACCCATGATGACAGGACAGACCCTTTGCATGTTAGAGATGGGATACATAAAATATCAGGTGAAAATCGGCCTGATATTTTTGGTATCCCCTATGTAACTTTTGCTAGACAACAGCAACCCTTTCCAAATTGTGTCAGGTTGTTTATTGTGACTTAGTAAACACACACAATAACACCCATGATGACAGGACAGACCCTTTGCATGTTAGAGATGGGATACATAAAATATCAGGTGAAAATCGGCCTGATATTTTTGGTATCCCCTATGTAACTTTTGCTAGACAACAGCAACCCTCTCCAAATTGTGTCAGGTTGTTTATTGTGACTTAGTAAACACACAAAATAACACCCATGATGACAGGACAGACCCTTTGCATGTTAGAGATGGGATACATAAAATATCAGGTGAAAATTGGCCTGATATTTTTGGTATCCCCTATGTAACTTTTGCTAGACAACAGCAACCCTCTCCAAATTGTGTCAGGTTGTTTATTGTGACTTAGTAAACACACACAATAACACCCATGATGACAGGACAGACCCTTTGCATGTTAGAGATGGGATACATAAAATATCAGGTGAAAATTGGCTTGATATTTTTGGTATCCCCTATGTAACTTTTGCTAGACAACAGCAACCCTCTCCAAATTGTGTCAGGTTGTTTATTGTGACTTAGTAAACACACACAATAACACCCATGATGACAGGACAGACCCTTTGCATGTTAGTGATGGGATACATAAAATAGCAGGTGAAAAACGGCCTGATATTTTGAGTACCTCCTATGTAACTCATATGGTAGACATGTGAAAAAGTGTTTAATTGAAAAGCCATATTAAACTAAATTAAATTAAAACATAAATCACGTTAGAGGACAGGGAGGATACGCCTATCAGTCCACAATATTAAACGACGCTATACACATACGTCGTCTTAATGTAACAGACAAATACACGTATTTATGTAGTTAACTGAGACCCATGTTACTATGGAAAACCCTGTCGAGTGTTCCACGTCGCTATTTGTTCCATTTAATTCAAAGTGCAGCAGTTAAACAATACGAAGGGCAGCAGACACTCCGCTCTATGTGCATGCGCGCTCCCGCGGCCAGGGGATACAAATCCTGGCGGGGATAACTACATTGGCACGACACCTGTCAAGTCTGTGCATGAATGCGTGTTCCGTGGTGGGCGGAGCTTTCCTGAGGAATCAGCTCCTTAACTGAAAACACCTGTTCACGGCGTTTAAAAAGCAGCCAGCAAAAACCTTTTGGCTTGTCAACATGCCTTACAAGGAGAAAGGGTCAGTTCTTCTTTTCTTTCGTTTCTTAAGTGTTGATAACCATTATAGGGCCTATGCTTAACTATCCCCTAATCTTCTCTGAACTCTGTGACGACGCTGGAGTTTACTCGCGATTAGCACCTTCCTGGAATGCTTGTGCATGTTAATTAATGGCGTTTCTGTTGCGTGGCGGCTTGGATTTTTCGGTCTTTACACCAGAAACGTAGCCTACATACGAACCGTTCTTCAACCTGGAGAAATAACATTGTTCTGTTCGAGCAGCCGGTGGAGACCGTCTACAAAACATCAAAAAGAGATCCAACAAAATATTCATTAATTTAATGATTAGGCTATATGTAGGTAGCGTCTCCAAACGTACCTCAATTATTACTTGTCTAATGGTAGTTGTACAAACAATGATCTGGCAACATAAGCAAAGCCCACTGTGTGGTTAATATTTGAACCCTCCCTCTTTAAATTGTAACTGAGTGAAGCTAAAGTGTAAAAACACAAGGTAACTACTGTCTATTGTCTAGATGGCACAGGGGATTCTGGGTTGATATGATTTGAATGGGTGGTGTTGCTCTGGCTTGACTTAATACCAGGAACGTCATTTAGTTTTTTTTTTAAATAACTTTTCATTTATTCTAATATGCCATTAGGGCTAGATTTGAAAATTTTGAGTTATATTCTTTGAACGTTACCGGGAATGTCTGTGCATGAACGCTTGTTCCGTGGTGGGCGGAGCTTTCCTGAGGAATCAGCTCCTTAACTGAGAACACCTGTTCACGGCGTTTAAAAAGCAGCCAGCAAAAACTTTTTGGCTTGCCAACATTCCTTACAAGGAGAATGGGTCAGTTCTCCTTTTCTTTTGTTTCTTAAATGTTGATAACCATTATGTTTAACCATACCCTAATCTTCTCTGAACGCAGTGACAACGCTGGAGTTTGCTCGCGATTAGCACCTTCCTGTAATGCTTGTGCATGTTAATTAATGGCGTTTCTGTTGCGTGAAGGCATGGATTTTTCGGTCTTTACACCAGAAACGTACCCTACCTACGAACCGTTCTTCAACCTGGAGAAATAACATTGTTCTGTACGAGCAGCCGGTGGAGACAGTCTACAAAACACCAAAAAGAGATCCAACAAAATATTAATTAATTTAATGATTACATAAGGTAGCGTCTCATAACTTACCTTAATTATTACTTGTTTAATGCTAGTTGTACAAACAAGGATCTGGCAAAGGCAAGCACTGGCTATAGAACTTACACACTACTCAGTGTCAGGAAATTCAGTGGCTGGTCATGAACTGGAATGCTTGGGCTTAAATATCATACTATCACCACAAATGTCTTTTACAATCATTGTGCTAAATCACCCCGCCCTTCAGATGCCACTTTTATGAAAAGTTTGAAAAATTACTGAAATAATCAAACTTAAGCCATGACCACTGTGTGGTTAATATTTGAATCCTCCCTCTTTAAATTGTAACTGAGTGAAGCTAAAGTGTAAAAACACAAGGACTGTGTCTCAAATCGCGCACTTCCGTTAGTGCACTTACAGAAGTACACTTCGCGCACTACGTACTGTCTTGCATAGTGCGTAAATTTCGACAGAGGAGTGTTGTCTCAAATCGCGCACTGCCATGTGCACTTACCGGAAATGACGATCACATTTCATCTCTTCTTCTTCTGTAAAATTGTGAATTTCAGCAAGGGAGAGCATTCCAGTCTGCTATTGTTTCGCGAAAAATAATTCCTGCATTGTTGTTATTTTAACAACAATAAATGTGATGTTTTCATTTGCTCCAGGATGACGACTGCAACACAGCCGTCATGTCACCCCCCATTAGCTGAAAACAGTACACACAACTGTATTGTATAATATTCCTTCTTGTTAGTGCAGTCTTTTAAATTCATTAATTATACCTATTCTTTGCAGTCCACTCTTATATGTATATACTTATGTTTCTGCTCTAAAAATAAGTAACGTTAATATTCATTCATTCATAACGCTACTGTTCATTTTAATGCTCAACTGTTTCATGAGGAAATCTTTGCAGCCCAGAGATAAGACTGTTATAGTGAAGCATTACCCTTACAACTTACCTCATAGACAAAACATCATTACATATTTTATATAAGTTGTATTTTTGTTGTAAATGGTCTTCATACAAAGACGATACAATAGTGAAAGCAGAGGGAACAGACCTGACATTTAAATAGATCCCATTCCTTTATATCCTTTACATGCTTGCTACAGTCATGCAACGTGTAATACAAAAAAGAACAAAGTTTAATACTTTTAATATAATTTTATTTTATAAATGTGCTTGTAGTTCTGCAGGCTTCCCCCCGGGTCGTAGCTAGTCTGATGGGGTTAGGGACATGAGGGGGGACTTCAGACTCTCCAGGGGATCCTTCTACGGTCTGATGGCCATCGTCACCCCTAAATGACGGCCCTCTATTCCTCGTTTGTCCCTGAAGAGATGGGTTATACAGGATATACATCAGGTGGAGGCAGTATATACATCAGGTGGAGGCAATAACAGCGGATACATTTTAACATTGCGCTATTGTTTACGTTCCCGGCAGACAATCAGCTGATCGCTATTTTGGTGAGCCAACGCTCACGTCAGATTATGTACAACTTGTTAAGATCACACTTTTAACACTAAAATCTTCTACAGCGGAACGATAGTTTAACACAAACAACAATATACTGCAACACATGTAACGTTAGCTTATAACGTATTTGCCAATCTGGTTAAACTGCCGCTGTTGGCTAGCTAAGGTTGGCTTGCTGGCACGTCAAATTACGATACCAATAAAGGTTATAATTCGTGGTACAAAAATCATTACGACTGTAAAATTAACCAAATATACATACAGGTGGCTTATATGTTATAAGTAGGCTATAGCAAAAAGGCTCCCGTTCAACTTACATTTGTATTGCTCCGTCGGTCTCGTTATCGCGTCTAACTGTTAGCCCCGCCCCTTCCGCTATGTAGCCAAGATGGCGACCGTTGAGTGTGGAAAGTGTCCATCGATGTACACTCATTTTTCGGGGCGTTTTAAGTGCACCATCCGGGTATTTAAGTACACTGCGTTTGACCCCACTTCGACAGTGTGAACGCACTATGTACTCAAATAGTTAGTATTTAGTACAGAAGTGCGCGATTTGAGACACAGCCAAGGTAACTACTGTCTATATGGCACAGGGGATTCTGGGTTGATATGATTTGAATGGGTGGTGTTGCTCTGGCTTGACTGAGCTTTGCCAGCAGATGGCGCTCTAGGTGTTCCACTTGACTGGGGATCATTAGCTGACGCCAACAGTGCAGAAGTAGAAGTCTACGTGACGAACCAACCCAGTCTCATATAAAAACGGACCCTGACTACGTTGGTCCAATGTGCAATAACTTAGAGGGGTTACTATTGGTACACGATCCGTTCTGCCTGCATGATCCGTTCTGCGCATGTGCAATATGTTCGCGCACGTGCAGATTATAGTCATGATGTACGAGGATTTACCACAGTGTTGCCATGTCCGCATATTATGATCAATTTATTTTCTCTAAAGTCGCTTACAGAGATTGGTCGCTTTTTTTTTTGGGGGGCTTAGGTTAACTAAGGTTAAGTTGTCAAGCAGATATTTTCTGTTATTTAAACGTAGGAGTTTGTCTTGCATGTTCCCTCGGTCCCTCCTCTTTCCCCATACACACTGGAGACAGTTCTTTTCCCAGCCCACTTCTTGCTTCTCTTATTGGCCGTGACCCAGAGGCCAACGGGTTACTAGCCAATCACAGGCAGACCAGGGTAGTCTGTTTTTCTGTTAGGAAAATCCAAGAGTGTATGGCTGCAGCCTGGAGCGTCACATGTCGTCCGTCCCGTCTTATGCGGTCTTGTCTCATGCAGAGGTGTGTCCAACGGTAAATCCAGAGGGTCAAAAATACAACATCGCAAATACTTTTCCAGATGGAGTCATGGGTAAAGTCGTGACCACATTTGTTGAAATCAATTGGAAAACGTTAACTGTTAAAGTAACAATTTTGCCATACATATAGTTTGCTCATTTCTGAATGTTATTATTGTTATATGTTGTGTTGACAAGATAAATGCAGACTATCGTCTAGAATAAAATAAGCCTGCGTCAACTATCATGCTAATGAATAAAATACTTTTAATATCTGGTGTTTTTCTTTTTAACGTTTAGTTAAAAAAAAACAACCAAATATTAAAAGTATTTTATTCATTTGCATGATTGCCGTTACGGTTTAATTTTTTTAACTAAACATGTTAAATATAAGATAAATGCAGACTATCATACTGAGGAATTAAAAACACTTAAAATATGTCAGTCTATAAAATGCAGATTATAGGCAAACTAAAAAAATCCTTCTGGCATCCCTGAGCTTCTACTTTTCCAAATAAGAGCTTGCATCTGGAATCAAATCTCTTTTCAAAGTAAAAGCTCACGTCAACTATCATGCTTTGAATAAAATATTTGGTGTTTTTTTTAAATATTTAAAAATATGTCAGTCTCTAAAATAAATGCAGATTATAGGCAAACTAAAAAAATCCTTGTATAGCTGCAACTTTTAACCAAGTTGCAGCTATAATTTCTCTCCCCGACAGAGCATTTGGTTTTTTTTGTTTTTATTTTATAAATGTACTGTATAACATCATAGCTTATGCAACAACACAATGGGCTTGAACATTTCCTTAATTTGTGGTGGTCTGTCACCCATTGTGGCAGCCAAGTTCTGCGACTGTAATAAAAAGATTGTTATTCATTTAGGTTTTTAATCAGCCATGAATTAAATTTAAAACATGACAAGGTTAAGGGCAATGAAGAATAGCAAGCCACCCCTTCATTCAGTAGGTTTATAAACTTACAGTAACCTGGTAACCGTAAATGACGTGCCTATGGTAATATTTTGGTTAAGGTTTGAATATGCATTGCCTACGGAATAATTTATTTGAAATCATACCACGGCTCTGAAGGTATCCATTGTAAAAGACCTTTGCAATTTTCTGCACAATAATAGTCTTGAAAATTTGGTCATGAAAGACCTCCCAAGTCTTTGGACTTTTGTAAATACCTTTAACCAATGTGTGTTACTTTAGCATCCCAATGTCAACATCTAATTTAATGAAAAGGAAATCCTTGCTCAAAATAAATTGGTGATTATGTCTAACATATCTCTATTATGGCAGTCAGGTTTATCTGCCTTAAGCACCACATAACTGATAAAACACATGTGTTTTACGGGAGGGGAGGGAGTGTGGGTTCAGTGTCTTGCCCAAGGACGCTTCGACACACTGAGCCACAGCTGCCCACAAATACAAGCAAAGGCTATGACTTGAAGTTTTAAAGTACTAAGACTTAAGTTATTCCAATCAAAACTATGATAAATTGTACATACCAGAGTGAACATGGCTCCGGCTCCACCAACTTAATTTCCCTGTAAAAACATCTAAGTTGGGTGTTAAGGGATGCAATTCCACGGAGTAGCTGTAAGACTTTTAATTATTGTAAAGCTAACCTTCCGCATTTTGCAGCAGATCACCCTCTTCACTGGGTAGTAAGGTTTCACTTCTAGGATTCCATGGCTACATTCTGAAAGAGTACTTGAGTTTGACCTCATTCATCTTCATCAAATGATTTTGACAGACAACACAGGATATATTTATGACAAGTATACAAAATAATCACTGTATTTGAAGTCTGATTTGAAATGTAAATATAGGAAAGCTTAAGAACCTTTGGGTTATATTTTTTTGCCCCCAGTTTTTTCCTTGTAGACCTGTCTGAGGAAGAATTCTGCGTTTTTATTGTTTGCAGACATATCTGAGATTAAGGAAATGTATCTGAAGAGCTGTTATTACAATGAATACTGGTCAAAATACCTCTACTCCAATTACGTGTGGATATACATGTATAAAATGTGTAGCATTACAATTGTAATCTTTTGCAGGGCACTCTTTGAAATACAGTGGGTACGGAAAGTATTCAGACCACTTTAAATTTTTCACTGTTTCATTGCAGCCTTTTTCCAAAAATCAAAAAAGTTCATTTTATTTCTCAGTAATGTACACTCAGCAACCCATCTTGACAGAAAAAAACAGAAATTTAGAAATTTTTGCATATTTATTAAAAAACAAAAACTGAAATATCACATGGTCATAAGTATTCAGACCCTTTGTTCAGTATTTAGTAGAAGCACCCTTTTGATCTAATACAGCCATGAGTCGTTTTGGGAAAGATGCAACAAGTTTCTCACATCTGGATTTGGGTATCCTCTGCCATTCCTCCTTGCAGATCCTCTCCAGTTCTGTCAGGTTGGATGGTAAACGTTGGTGGACAGTCATTTTCAGGTCTCTCCAGAGATGCTCAATTGGGTTTAAGTCAGGGCTCTGGCTGGGCCATTCAAGAACAGCCACAGAGTTGTTGTGAAGCCACTCCTTCGTTATTTTAGCGGTGTGCTTAGGGTCATTGTCTTGTTGGAAGGTAAACCTTCGGCCCAGTCTGAGGTCCAGAGCACTCTGGAAAAGGTTTTGGTCCAGGATATCCCTGTACTTGGCCGCATTCATCTTTCCCTCGATTGCAACCAGTCGTCCTGTCCCTGCAGCTGAAAAACACCCCCACAGCATGATGCTGTCACCACCATGCTTCACTGTTGAGACTGTATTGGACAGGTGATGAGCAGTGCCTGGTTTTCTCCACACATACCGCTTAGAATTAAGGCCAAAAAGTTCTATCTTGGTCTCATCAGACCAGAGGATTTTATTTATCACCATCTTGGAGTCCTTCAGGTGTTTTTTAGCAAACTCCATGCGGGCTTTCATGTGTCTTGCACTGAGGAGAGGCTTCCTTCGGGCCACTCTGCCATAAAGCCCCGACTGGTGGATTGCTGCAGTGATGGTTGACTTACTACAACTTTCTCCCATCTCCCGACTGCATCTCTGGAGCTTAGCCACAGTGACCATTGGGTTCTTCTTTGCCCTCTCACCAAGGCTCTTCTCCCCGATAGCTCAGTTTGGCCGGACGGCCAGCTCTAGGAAGGGTTCTGGTCGTCCCAAACGTCTTCCATTTGAGGATTATGGAGGCCACTGTGCTCTTAGGAACCTTAAGTGCAGCAGAAATTTTTTTGTAACCTTGACCAGATCTGTGCCTTGCCACAATTCTGTCTCTGAGCTCTTCAGGCAGTTCCTTTGACCTCATGATTGTCATTTGCTCTGACATGCACTGTGAGCTGTAAGGTCTTATATAGACAGGTGTGTGGCTTTCCTAATCAAGTCCAATCAGTATAATCAAACACAGCTGGACTCCAATGAAGGTGTAGAACCATCTCAAGGATGATCAGAAGAAATAGACAGCACCTGAGTTACATATGAGGGTCACGGCAAAGGGTCTGAATACATATGACCATGTGATATTTCAGTTTTTGTTTTTTAATAAATATGCAAAAATTTCTAAATTTCTGTTTTTTTCTGTCAAGATGGGTTGCTGAGTGTACATTACTGAGAAATAAAATGAACTTTTTTGATTTTTGGAAAAAGGCTGCAATGAAACAAAGAGTGAAAAATTTAAAGGGGTCTGAATACTTTCCGTACCCACTGTACATGGAAATTGTTTAACCATAAGCTGTATGGTCACTTCTTCGCTCTACCAAGGGTTATAGACTACAAGATGTACAAACAGGTGACCAATAGAAGGAAAACCCTGGAAGTTAAGGGGAGAAACAAAAGTAGTTCCTCCCACACAGATTACCTTATCCTATAATCTCAACATTGATGGGAGTTGTGTCTTCCAGACTGATAATGTTCACACAGAATGATTTGCTAAGTATGACGTTTCTGTAAAATGATTTGCATATCATTTTCAACCTATATTAAATATCATACTCTACGAAGACAATCTTCAAACTGAAAAGAACTATGGAACATTCCACAGTTGAACAGGTTCAATGGAAACACGTGACTGTAATGATTGGGTATAAAATGGGTGTCCCTGGAATTCATTCACAATCACGTCTTACTTGGTGTTAGTGTCCATGGCATGACCATTCCCCATGACATTGAAAATGAGTGAATTTTGCAAACAAAGCTTTACAGTTTGAACATTAAATATCTTGTCTTGGTTGTATATTCATTGAAAATAGGAACTTCATTGGAATAGGGGTTTGTATTATCAGGGGCTTAATTTATAAATGTATAAACAAACTGAAAAATAAGAAATGGATTATGATGACAGAAACCCATGCTCCCCCCAGAATATGAAAACTTGCTAAGTTGCAGCATATTTTGAGTTGATTATCATTTAACAGAAGCCAGAATTGTGTACAGCTAGAAATGAGGTACCTGGATGTGAAACAGTGCTCTCATCATCAGTTCCTACATAGATAGAAGCTGTTCTGGTGGCACATTATGGCCTATACCACCTCAGTAATTCACTTGCTAAATGTTTTTTTGCTTCAGCATCTGTCAATCATCCTGTCAGAATTTTTAAACATATTTCCCTTTTTACTAAAAGTTATTCAGACTTAGATATTACAGCAGTTACTGGTTTATCACCTTAGAAGTCACCCCACACTAATCAGTCACTTGTATTTTTTTTTTTCTTCTCAAAATTTAAATGCATTTCTTCATTTAGAGTATTTCAGTTTTAAGGAGAGACATATTACATGGTTATCAAGTATACCATGATTAAACCACATATGGAAAAAGAAACACTACTACCAATTGAATCATGATTTATATTCTATTTGAAAATATCAGCAGAACTTCCTGCGGTGGTTCTGTGATGGGTAGGATGGGAGGACTGGTGGTGGGCTGCTGCTTAATACAACCTCAATGGTACAAAATGGGAACTTATTAACCTCCTGTAATGAGAACAAATGTGCCGTTTTTCTAGCAGTGAGTGTGCTCCATAAGGAAGTGTACCGGTATGTCTCTTGTATTCTTCTCTGTAAATTCTTCCCTATGTGCTCTGTGTAGAACTGAGGCGAGGCTGATTTTGTACTCTGGTACAAATTGTAGTATCATTACCTCATGTGAAGTGGAGATATGGGTTTATAGTTCTTTAAAGTTGAATTGAGCAACTTCTCTTGCTGTTGACTCTTTAGCTATGTATGGCAGACAATCAGTGAGCTATGTGGCTCACTGACCAGTAAAAAACTAGTTCTGAAAACAAGTTATTTTCATAATCTATCGGGTTTTTTCAATTAATCATTAGTTATTTTGTCTATAAAGCATCAGAAAATGTTTTCAAAGTCAAAGATGATATATTCAGTATATATGTAAGACTGAAAGCAGAATTGTTTTTACTTAAAAATGACCAACAATTTATCCATTATCAAAATTGTTGGTGATTATTGTATAATTAATAATCCAAAATATCAATTAACTGTTGCAGCTCTAAAAGAAACACCTATTGGATAAAGTATTGGATAAAGCAAAGACCAAATTTGAGGAAGCAACAGGTGAACAGCTCTTTTTGGCCCACTGGGGTTTGCCCTGTGACAGCGGTACCAAGAAAATTCCCAACTGTAATCGCTGTGTCTGTGCCTTATTTTTTAATGTGGAATAAGAGTTTAAATAATCACACACTTAACATTAACAGTTCAGAGAGCCTTCATCCAGTCAAGGCATTTTACAGAATGGTCTGACAGCTGCCATTTTGGCTGGAGGACTTGGGCGGACCAGGTTTTCTGCTTCTTACTTTTCTTTCCAATAAAGACCGTGTGTGTGGAGATATATAGAAGAGTGTGTGTGTGTGTGGAGAGATATATAGAGAGAAATTATACATGCCTGAAACATTGTGGGCTCTATTTATGTAAATAATAAATACAGAAGTTAAACACATACAAAGATGGATGCCTCATCAAGAACATGAGAGGTGGTTTTGTTTTTTCAACCATGTCTCCTTTCTGGCCTCATATTTCTCAAGTTTTTTTTTTTTGCCAGTATTTGCTTTCTGGGCGGTGCTGACTGGTAATATTTGCAGGTCTTGGCCACACCAATAGCAACTTTGCAGCTAACGCAGGTTGTTGCTTTTGACCCTCGTAGCATCTTAAAACTAGAATATAAAACAAGCAACATGTAATGATTTCTATTTTTATCTAGGTATTTTTTTGTTTTAACTACTTGTCTTACTGTAGCGCCTATCTCATATCATGATTATACTGCAGTGATATGTAAATTTAATCAAAGCTTTCATTCCGACTTCCGTTAACACATTGCCGCCAACTGCAGCTAACGTTAAATGCGGTAGCTAATATAACACTGGATAAACCACTGTCATTGGACACATCCCTATAGCTTCATGGTGATAAATAATTAACGAATGATTAACCCACGTGTCAATCAGCGACCTCTCGCAGCTACGTTGCTCACACGTAAAAAACGTGATTCTACTTTGTGACACGGTTACATTTAAATAGGGGCGCGATCTACTGTAAACTATCGGCCGTGGACTTCATTCCATTTCAAAGGTGGACTTTCTACCGCAGGCGGTCACCAACCTTTTTGAAACTGAGAGCTACTTCATGAGTACTGAGCTATAAGAAGGGCTACCAGTTTGATACTCTTCTGAAATAACAAATTTGCTCAGTTTGCCTTTAGTTATATCATTAAGGATTAATGACACCAATCTATGAAGACATTGATCACGTTAAATATGTGATCACATGAATTAATCAACAATGAATTAACAAGGTGAGAAACCGATAACATCAATATTCAATTTTCATTTTTACAACAGGCCTGAGGGCTACTCATGTGGTCCTTGGGGGCTATCTGGTGCCTGCGGGCACCGTGTTGGGGACCCCTGAGTCTGATGTAACCTGAACCCAAAGACTGTTTTTAGGCATATTATAATCTTTAATTGTAAAATAAGTTTATTTCATTGTATGCTCTATTTCCAGCAGGGTGCCTGGCTACAGCTAAGGTTTTACCATCCAATAAAGCACTGCACAGATAACTATAACATCATGCATTGTGTAGCCTATTTGCTGTGGTGAAATCATAAAGATGAAAAGTAAAAATAACACCCACACTTGAAGCATTCAAAGTGCTCTCTGAACCAAAGCCCGTAAGGGCACATGTCCAAAATGTGAAAAAATTAAAACTTTGTCATAAACTAAACCAATACCATACATCACTGGAAAGGTCTTGACCTGGAGTGTAACATATTTGATGGTTCTATATTATTCCTGCTTTTGAGATATTGATCTTTGAACCTTAACCTCATGGCATATTTGAAGGCTTATAATTATGAGACAAAAAGGGTTACAGACATGAGACCAACTGTTATAGAAAGGTGTTGACAGGGGTTATAATTTGAGCATAGTCGCCAAGGGGTGGTGGGGGGGACTATGGTGTAAAAATTAAAAAATCCCCCACTGAACAAGATAATTAAAGTTTGATGCCAAAACTGTTTAAAAGTCCCCTCAAACCCCTGGAATGCCACCAATTAAGTATTTACAACTTCCAATTTAAGGGAAAACCCTGTAAACCCCTTGGCACTGTGTTGACATCAGCACCCGTTTTAGGGTTGTGCTAAGATTTTGATAACATCTACGCAATATATACAATATCACACACTGTCTAATAAATGATGATACTGCATGTAGGCCTATATGATCTATGCTAAGGAAAGATGTTTGTTTAATGAAGATATTTTAACTAAAACAGGAGCCCAGCGCGCCACCTGCTCACATGACGCAAAGCGGACTGTCCCATCTCCAAAGTAATGGTCAATGTTGCTACTGTCGCTATCAAAAATGTAAAAAACACAAACTATTTTTCATAATTGAAGGTGTGATTAAAACTGACGTATTGGACGTCAATCTACTGTAATCTACTCACAATTTGAAACACAAAACAAAACATTAGCAAAAACCTTTTTTAACATCGTGCTTGACAGCTGTTACGCCTGCCTTATGCGCCTGCTGTCCTAGTTCCTTTTGTCACAACTTCACATGTGTGTTGATTCGAACATGATAAGCACATGCATTATCAATGTCTTCAGTGTGTCATACTTTTGGGTACAAGCCACCCAAAAGGTGCTCAAGCTTTCAGCACCACGGAGAGCAGCCTTCATGTCACCAGCGGTTTGGAGGTCAATCAGTTCGCTGTGATTGGCCGCCTCGTCCAGCGACAATCACCTTCCCCACGTTAGCAGTTTACAGCCTCATGAATATGAAGCCTAAAATATTGTTTATGCCCTAGTGTCTTGCTATTTTACGGGTAATATGAGTCTGTTAACACTGACGGCTAAAAATAACATACATTTCAAAGGCAAATTTGATATATGAAATAATATATTACTCAGGATACAATATTTATTGTAATTTTACAAGAGCGTCTGACCCTGATAGTGTTTGCCGAAAAAAATTCTGGCCCTTGGACATATGTAGTTGATGACCCCAGCCTTAGAATATAGGCCTAATGCTGACTACAGATTTACCTGAAAGGAACAACTCACACAATGGGATAAAAAAGGAAACTGACTACTGAAAACTATTAATGAACCAACAAGACTGTAGTTGAAACAACGGTTAACTTTAATGGGGGAAATTAATAAAGTAGGCTTGCTAGAGCAAAGAGACTATGTTCAAAATAAAGACTATATGTCTTCAGATAGAAAAGGTGAACGAAGACAGAGAATTCATATACTAACATGTGGAAACATAAGCCGGAATAGCACTCTGTTGCTTTTGAGGGCAGAGGGTGGGGACTAATGGGTGAATAAGGTGTTTTACATTTCAGAGGAATTTGCAGTACATGCTCTAAACACCAAGGAATCTTACAGCAGCAGTAATAGCCTCAGGTTTCACATACAAGTTATTACACCACTAATGTTTGGGTTCAACACATTGTGAAGACATATTCTTAGAGCCATACACATCTCCGTAAAAACTTCTCTCCCAGTTCCTCATCACTTGAGGAAATATTCTCTAAGTCTTCCTCTTCAGGGAAGTCATCTAAGGACAATGTTTGCAGTATACAACAGCAACAATCTCCTCAACAACAATCTTTCTTCTCAGTTGATGCCTTCACTTCTTTCCACCTACAATGAGAAACACAAAATGAGTGTGCACTCACACAATGACTACACAAAAGCACCATACAAAATAAGGCTTCACAATATGCATGTACAGTATGTGTTATGATTATTATGACAGATGCTGTATGATCATTTTTGCATCATGTTTCATTATTTAAAAAATTGTGAAAACTTTTGAAAAAATAGTATGCTGCCCTGGTTTGTAGCAAAGCTACTTCATCTTCAAATTATGTTTTTTATAAATGGCTTTGCTATTTTTACTATGTATAAATCAGTAGTGAATTCATTTTTCACAAATCTGCATTATTAGTGGCCTTTTCTGCTCTCACCAGACCGACGATACAGCTGAAATGTTCGCTGTTGGGTGCCCAAATATAACCCCTCGATGGTCCTCTGCGGGTCATTTTGGATTGTTGCTCCTTTGTACGACAACAAACTAATTCATGCCCATTTCAGTTTACAATCAGTCTCTTTTAAGATCCCCTGTACAAGAGCGGAGCTAAATGATTCTTTAAAATATGCCATCAAATAATTTTTTCAAAGTACCTGAGGACTACTGCTGAACATCAGACACCCATTTCTGGACTGTGTCTGGCTGTAGAGATAACTCAGCAGTGAGTTTCTCCAGATCCTTTGTTGCCTCTGTAATCCTTTGTACAGTCTGTCCAAAAGAAATGTGTGTTAACAAATGCTGAGACCCAATTTAAAAAGAATATTATACATACAGTATATTTGCCTAGTCAGTACCTTGATGTATCTTTACTGCCTTTCGCTTGTTCCAGCCACTTGCCTGGATAGTTAGCATGTCTGTGCGAACTTGACACACAATGTTTGTGCAGTAATTTAGGTTCACAGTGAGGACCAAAGATCAGATACTACATTGATCATTCTCTAATATTGTCACATAAAACTGGAAAGAATCATACACTTAATTTAACTTCTGAAACAAAGTGAAAGTAAAGTGCTGACTAGACAGTTCTTTTCAAAAGGGAGCACCTATGCATGGAACCCTAAAAAAAGCATCAGTGTTCAGATCCCTTCTCAGAAGGGGGAATATGGGAAATATTAAAATTAATAACGTCTGGTGCGGTTAGTCTTCTCTGGAGTTGGACACCTGCAGAGATTTGACTCCACCTGATCACGAGGAAGCACTCTATTGTAGAGAGGTGCTACACCTTCTGGTTTGGTCTATGTGGAAAAAATATGTTGGCTTGTGTTCAGTTTGGAGACAACTATACATGAAAAATGCTTACCGGCTTTTGACATGTACTTGGAACATATGCTGTTACTGAGTACTTGAATCATTCAGCAGTCCTAGCTCTGCCTTTTTATTGACAGGGTGTAGCATGGCCGCAGGAACTAGGGGTGCGGAGGGTGCTGCAGCACCCCCTAACAAAAGCACAAACAACTACAACCATAATTTAAAAAACAAAAGCATTTTATTTTTAATAAATTGATTATTAATATAAACCTAATCACTTTCATTAGAAATTAAATGTAATACATTTTACACTTTTGTAAATAAGCGATAAACACATAATTTGACTAGAATGAATCTGCCGATTTTGCCAAAAGCGAGGCGCGCTGTGGGCCTCTGACGCTGGTGAGTGAAGGTAGTTGTGGGAACTTTCCCGGCGGGTCAACAGTACAGATGTTCGCTAGC
>CM049377.1:8236610-8286610 GCA_026937815.1 Etheostoma perlongum
GGATTGTCGCGAGTAATGAAAATGCAATAAGGGGCCCGGCTGTCAATCAATGGCTTTCAGTGATGCGGGCCCCTGATTGGTCCGGGCCGGTAAGCAACTGCATACCTTGCTTACCGACGTGTCTGAATCATTCAATTCTCATTGGCTACCAGCCAACGTGGCGGGTAGATTGACAGTGTTACCCGCTAGTTGCAAAATTCACCCACATTTGGCGGGTGTCAACTTCAAGCCCTGGCTGTCAGTCATGGCCGCAGCTGTTCCACAACAAATATGGTGGGTGTTGACGGACGGCGGAGCACGGAGCTGTCAAGCAACAGAGCCGATCCGCAGCCGCTACGCATCCAGTGGAATTGGGGGTCAGCCTACATTGGGCACACACCCTTACTGGGTGAGCTAGAGGTCGCCCCAGACACAGCCATCTTCTAACCATATACAAACTGGGAACTATCTTCTTAGACAGGCAAAGCACTGCTACTCTTTGCTCCTCAACGCGGGGCTTCTCAGGTGCTACAAGCAAATCACTCCGCCCAAGGAGCAGAGAGTAGCAGTGCTTCACCTTTCTGAGATTATAGTTCCCAGTATGTACAGTATACAGTTAGAAGAAAACCCACACTGAGATGAGAAGGGTATGTATGGACTTATCTAACTCTGGGAGATACAGTGAATAAGACGTCCCAATAAGTCGGTGTGTTCCTTATGTGTTGTAAGTCTTTGTACAGCGAGGGAGGAATTTGGTTGGAAGTGAGACTTTATTGAAACAGAATAAAGACAGGCTGCAAACTTAATCAAAGTTTAGTCTTCGGTGAAAGTTTAATTGTTTTCTGCAAAGAACAATCCAAATGACAAGAATGTTTTTTTTTTTTTTTACAATGCACAAAGTTAGAGAGTGACAAGAGTTCTGTGTGGATACAATCAGTAATACACTTCTTTATATCCCGTGCCCCCTGAATAAAAAAAAAAAAAAAAACCTTTTGGAAAACGGTTTAATCTTAAACATAACAATTAATGGATCTCAGGCAGACCGTTGGATCTATTACTTATTTCTGAATCTGCCCTATGTGTGTCAAGTTTCATTACCGGTCATTCTATCTTAGCTGAAAAAGAACATCTCGTCTCTTTGGATAGGCTATGGTCTCAACCTGGGACCTGCTATGATAAACCGCTCTAGACAACTGTTTCTGTCAGACTCTATGCCATTTATCCTTCTAGGAAAAATGCAAAGGCATAACAAATCCAGTTGTCTCCTAAAAGGAGAAGACACTGAGGACAGATACAGAAGTCATATACTGGAGAACAATTATGAATAATTATGAATAATTAATATAAAAATTATTGGTTAAATGTAATTTCCCATTACACTTAACATTCAAGTTTTTACTTTGTTGGTTGGTAAAGCTGGACCTCCAGGACAGTGTAGTCATCCCCGGCTCGCTGAGGCCCAGCACCAGCACTGCCTTGCTGAGCCGCACTGGAGAGACCTATTTTACCCTGGCGGCACCGACCGGAGGCATCGTGGTGCTCTCTCTGCCGCCGCATGGCACGCAAGGTACACACAGACTAATGGCTGAATCTCTGACGCACATCAAAGCTCTTTACAAACTGTGTGTGTGTGTGTGTCAGGTGGTACGTAGGGAAGGCAGGGAGGCACCATCTGACAGGGGGAAACTGACTACCTTGTTTTTTAACAACGCAGTTAAGATGGCAGGCGTGTCTTGTTTAGGCGGCCGCCTAAGCTGCAAAGAGCTGTGGGAAACCTTGGTGTCTCTCTCTCTCTCTCTCTCTCTCTCTGACTGTGTGTGGCTCTAAATTTAATTTCATGTTGCTTTATTGACATGACAAATTGTCTGTCTATCTGTCTAGGCTGCGTGTTGGTAGTGGAGCTCCAGACAAGATCTAGGATGCCCTCAACAAGCCATGCACATCACTCGGCAGTAGAAAGCAGCCTGGCGGTTGTTGAGCAGGAGGAAGACCTTTTTATCTTTGCGTTGTGCCAGGATCACAAGCTGCGCATGTGGTCCTTCATGGTGAGAAACTCCGCGATTCACGCATAAATCAGACCGGCACATACCGGTTCTCCACAGGGCGTCTCCATGTAAGTTAGATGGCACCAACATTTGGCCTAATCATAACTGGCCTGGCAACCCAAAGGTGTGTGTGTGTGGGGGAAGGGGGGGGGTGTGTGTGAAAATTGTGAGCATTAAACACTTAATTTCCTGCATTCTGGTGAATTTTTATGCACCTATTTCTACCTTATTCTGAATCGATGTATGCTGGAAATATCTGTATTTAAAGAGAAACATAGATTACATCCATATGTAAAAACATAATGGAATATATTGCAATAAGGCTGCCAGACATTCTGTATTGTTTTCAACTGTTTATTATCCTGTAGATTTACTAAATCTGAATCACCACACATGTAGCCTAGGTCTTTTGTTGGAGAAGTTACCTCCATATGACAATTATTCACCTCAACAATACATAAATTAATTTTAATGAAATAATAAACCTATGGACTGTAAATTTCAGATGTGTTCTACCAAGATTTCTGCTCATGTTCAAAACTTTGTACACATTCAAAATATCTCATCTGTGCGCTGAGATTTGGATGAGTTACTGTATATTTTGTGAAAAATATAGTGATATTAGGCTATTATAAAGTCACACTATTTCAGGAAATAATCCACCTGCATCATAGTCTGCGGTGCATTACGTGATTCCACTGCTGATACGGTAGATCTCAGACCTCCTGACAGACTCAGAGCCCCGTTTGAGACTCTGGTCTCTGAATGACACCGAGTTTAGGGAGGTTTAGGGAACTGCTCTACATCGGAGGTGGAAAACTGAAACTATGTCAGAAATACACAGAGCAAAAAGGCGGCACATCTGCCGCAGCAGCTCCACAGCAGCGCACGTCCATTATAAACCTGAAGCTGCACAGACCACGGGTTTCCCACAGTATGGCGCTGGGCGTGGCAACACGCATGGTGACACGCAGCAGTGTGTGTTTGTTTTTAAAACTGGTTTCATCTGGTTTTAAACTACGTGTTTATATCACCATCTTCTTAACCAGGTTCTTAACCTGTCCTGTCTGTCTATGTAATCATTTTACTAACCATTATTGGACTGATCGGCATATGAACGGAGGACATAATGACTCACATAAATTGGACAGGCCTCCTTTTCTTGCTGACGCTGTCATGTCACTTTTTATGCAGACTTGGTGTATGGAGAATCTCTCCAGTACAGTTGAGTTCCTACTGCTTTTACAGTGCAGGCTCCATGGATTCTTCCACAGTTGTCCCCCCCAGAGATCCTCCGGTTGCCGGACCCCTGCCCAGTGAACAGGAACAGGGCGCCCTGGACGAAGCCGCCAGTGAGGAAAAGAGGGAGATGCAGCGGTGTGCGCCAAAAGCTCAAGAGACAGGGACACAGGCGGATTCCTCTTCCCACAGTCATCCTTGCTAATGTCCAGTAACTCCAGAATAAAGTGGACGAGCTTCAGGCAAACGTGAAGTTCCTGGCGGAGTACAGCAGTGCCTGCCTTCTCGCCTTCACGGAAACACGACATTCAGTCTGATCTGGAGATCGATGGCTTCGGAGTCCCCTTCCGCTTGAACAGAGACCCTGTATTGACCGCTAAGTCACTTGCCAGGGGTCTGTGTTTGTATGTAAACAATAGCTGTTGCAACACAGTGGTTGTCAGAGAGTCACATGTACGCGGACATTGAGCTCCTCTCTGTATCCTTACGTCGTTTTTATCTTCCAAGGGATTTCCCTCTATTTTTTGTGACTCTTGTTTATATTCACCCGAAGGCTAACGCTGAAATGGCCACTCAAGCCATGACCAGATCTGTGCAGTGGCTACAGGGGATTGCTCCAGACACGCCGATCCTAATAATGGGTGATTTTAATTACTGCAAACCGGGGAAGTCTTTCGGTAACCTTTACCAGTATGTCACTTGTCTGACCCGTCACTTAAAGTGTCTGGACCTTTGATGTTGGACGGCTAAGGAGGCTTACAAATCTCTTCGCAGAGCACCTTAAGCTTGCCAAGAGCGTGTATAAAAGTGGAAAATTTGTTGCACACTGGAAATTCACATCCTGCATGGGAGGGCGTGAAATCCATGATGGGCTTGCAGTCCAAAAAGTGTTCTATCTCTCAGAATGGGATAACCGACCTGGACTTCTCTAATGAACTGAATGTTTATTTTAAAACCGTTTTAATATCCATGATTTTAGTGAGGAGAGAAAAGTTGATCGTAATCCTGTAAATAATCCTCGAAACTCTTCCGTGGGGTCAAAGAAAGGACAAGTCCAGGTCCTAATGGGATTGGGGGTCAGGTTCTGAGGAACTGTGCTGTCCAGTTGGCATAGATATTACATATTCTGCTTCATCTTCCAGATGTCCTTACAGCTGTATTTGGTCCTTCGTCTTTGGAAAGACTCAATAATTGTTCCTGTGCCTAAGATTAAAACTCAATGACTTCAGACCAGTGATACTTACTTCTCTTGTCATGAAAATGTTTAGTGAAAAAGGCACTTTTGGAAACTGTACAGGATAAGTTAGAGCCTCTCCAGTTCGCCTACAGGTCGGGCAGAGGCGTGGATGACGCAACAGGGATACTTCTGAACATGAATTTGACATATTAAGGGGGCCAAGTCCTTTGTACGTCTACTATTTATTGACTACCCCGCTGCTTTTAACTGCATTCAGCTGCATGCCTTAGCAGACAGGTTGAAGAACACTCATAATATTGATACTGTTCTGATCTGCTGGCTGATGGATTTTTTTAACAGTGAGGTCATAACAGGTTAGAATGAACGGTGTTCTATCAGATGCCCTCTTATCTTCTACTGGGTCCCCTCAGGGCTCTGTCTGTGACTTGGGGATCCCGAGGCATTCCCAGGCCAGGTTGGAGATATAATCCCTCCACCTAGTCCTGGGTCTTCCCCGAGACCTCCTCCCAACTGGACGTGCCTATGGTCATGAAGGCTGATCATGACCCAGCCTTCATGACCATAGGTGAGGGTAGGAACAAAAACTGACCGGTAGATTGAGAGCTTTGCCTTCTGGCTCAGCTCTCTTTTCGTCACAACGGTGCAATAAATAGAATGTAATACCACACCCGCTGCTCCGATTTTCCGACCAATCTCACACTCCATGGTCCGCTCACTTGCAAACAAGACCCCAAGGTATTTAAACTCCTTCACTTGGGGTAAGGACTCACTCCCTACCTGAAGAAAGCAGTCCATCGGTTTCCTGCTGAGAACCATGGCCTCAGATTTAGAAGTGCTGATCCTCATCCCAGCCGCTTCACACTCGGCAGCGAACCAATCCAGTGATAGATAGATAGATAGCCTTTATTATTAGACTCACGGTCCATAAAAAAACAACAACAACATATAATAACAATAAGACAGCTATACCAGTAATCCCATAAGGGGGACTGGTATTGCAAAGCACTGAACCTCTGGTCAATCAGATGTGAAATGACAGAGTCACAAGAAGTATTCAGGCGACCGATACGTTTATACATCAAGTTCCTCAGTAAAGCAGAGAATGTAAAAACTCCTGCTTGACAGAACAATTCACTTGCAATACAGTGAGTACTGAAGGTCGGCAATGATCCCATCAGGACCACATCATCTGCAAAAAGCAGCAATGAGATCCTGAGCCCACCGAACTGCAACCCCTCCCCACCCCAGCTACGCCTCTATCCTGTCCATAAATATTACAAACCGGATTGGTGACAAAGCGCAGCCCTGGCCGAGGCCAACCCTCACCTGGAACAAGTCCTACTTACTGACAAGATCCTGGACACAGCTCTCGCTTTGGTCATACAGAGATTGGATGGCCCTGAGAAGGGACCCCCCATACTCCCATAGCACATCCCACAGTATCTCCCAGGGGGGTTGAACTAGTGCAACGGTACAAATATCTTGGTCTGTGATCGAAGGTAAACTGTGCTTTGAACCCCAGGTCGACGCTGCGCGTGCACTCTCTCCGTAAGCTTTGCTGTTTTAATATCGATACAGTTTTTATGAATATGTTTTGATCCTGTTTTATTGAATCAGTTCTTACTTTGGCTGAATCCCATTTCTTACCCCTACACCTTACCCCTTACCCCTACCCCTTGGCCCTTGAAACCAAGGGGTAAGGGGTAGGGGTGAAAACATACCCCTATGAAATGGGACACCACTTGGTTACATCACCATACAGTATTGATCAAAACTTCCAAGATGCAATACATGTGCATACACATGTATCATGTATACATACATATACACCCTGTATACATGGTGTGTTGTATATCTGTTTCAGTTATCACCGTTTTGAATGTCATTGATGTTCTTTATTGCCAATAAATTAAACATAACAGGCAAAAACATTACATAAAATGATGTTACAGAACCATTATCAACTATTAGAACCATAACTAACATGTCACACAAATAAAAAGGCACTCAAATGTGTAAAACTAAAAAAAGACACACAGGACCACAAACAAATTAACTACAGCTGTTCTGATATTTCAGACCAATCTGATGCCTGTTGGCCTCACATTTCATCAGTGTCCCATATCAAAACCAACAACAATATACAAGTGCATGAACAGGAAGTAATTACAAATGATAACAATAATACAGTACAAATGCAATAATGAATGGGTTCAACATGAACATATGAATTAGGAAACTTCTGCTCATTTTCAGCCCCAAAGTGGATCAGCTGCTGTGTCCTCCTGTGGGATACAGAGCGGTATATGTAAAGCACGTAGCGATGTATCATAGACCGTTAATATTATGTATATACAGTCTATGCGATGTATACAGTCCATTCAAGGCAGAGAAATGCGGGACTGTTGTGCAAATCAACGTTAAAGTTAGCGGTTAGCGTTAGCGATTAGCGTTAGCATTGCAAGCTAGCGATTTTTAAAAAGTTTCAATTAAGAACATGGTTCCAAGTATATATGTACAGGACTGTATAGACCACAAAACAAGACTGTCAACTTTTTAATCAATTATTTAAGCCGAAAATACTTACATTTATGTGTCTCTCTGGTCGAAGCGGCAGCCATTGTTGTTGCGTGTGTGTTTACAAGTGAGGTCGCGTCCACACTTGGTTTCTAGGGGTATACACCCCTTGGTCGATCCCCTTCCCCTCGGTTGTAATAAGAATTGGGACAGCACTAGGTCCCACGTGAACGCGCAAAACCAAGGGGAAGGGGTAAGGGGTAGGGGTAAGATAGAGACATGAGATTCAGCCTTTCTCTTTTATCTGCTAGCACAGGTCACTTTCTCTTAAACAGAAAAATCGAATGCAAGGTATCGTGAAGGTGTGCAACAAAATTGCGGGCACACCTTTAGATGACCTGCATAATCTGTGCGCTCCCCGCCGGGCGCAGCTATAGTCTGCCGCGATTCGTCAACAGAGACGTTGTAGAGCGCCCTCTGGTGGACAAACTGTGCAGCGCCAACACTCATAATGTGGTTGAAGGGTGTTTTGTTGTTATTTCTTTTTTTTTTATTTAATCATCAGAATCATTTGTCATTAAATGATTCTGTTAAATTAAAATAAATACCAATAGTTGGGAAAATGCCTAATACCGGCTGATAAATCGGTTGGACTCTAGCTGAGAGGACGTCTCTGTCTCCTTCTGTTTTTGATGGGGGTTTTTTCTTTTTCAAGGTTTTTTTATGCTATTCTTTGACAATTTTACTGTTTTTTCCCCAGCAATTGCTATAATCAGCCTCTTGTGATTTGTCACTGCAGCGTTATAAGTTGAGTGTTCTGTGTGTTTAGGAGCAAACCTGTTTATTTGAGACAGACTTGTTGGCCTACATGCCGTCCAGTGATCCTGGCCACTGTCACCGGCTGCGCCTGGCGGGGTCCCCGACCACTGGGATTCATGTTGCCGTCCAGCAGTCGGTGCACCTCATAGTGCTACAGCTGATTGCTGCCGGCAGAAACCGCTACACGTTGAGGCACATCTCCTCCCTCTTCACCACACAGGTAGTGATGTCACTTGTCTCTCATCTAGCCTAAAAACACATTAACATAAACACATTAAATATGAACTTTAATCTGATCTGATTATCACCAATAATTTATTGAATCAATTTAATTTGAATACTTTTTTTTACTCTTAAAAGTATTTGCCTATTCAACCACCACTAGAACCTGGACTTGGTGTTTTAGAAACACTATTCTGTTCTGACTCATGTTGTTTGTATAAGACTTTCATTGACTGTTTGTCAACAGGAAACCTTGGATTTAACCTTGATGCCAAACACAATCAGGGGCATCTGGAAGGATGACTACAACTGGTTTGTTATTAAACAAATCACCTTAGAGGAGTGAGTCTCAGTTTGTCATCACTAAGGCTCTGACACACCTGAGTGGTTCATAAAGTACCTCGGAACACACCCAAGTGACGCAGACTTGAGCGTACGTTCTGCGCAAGACGTAATACGTCCCCATATCAGCAGGTGCCGTTAATCTGTTTCGTTGGAAATGACGGAACATCTCTCTAGACCTAGTAAACACAGAGCACGCTGTCGTCAGTCATTGTTTTCATCAGAGAGTGCCGATAGTAGTCAAGAAGGATCCTTGTCATTACTCGCTGAACGGAAGAAAATACGATGGCTATTAATAAGGTACTGGTGTTGTCAGCTCCGGTTTTCTCGTGCATTGGTTCGCTAGTTGAGGGCCAGCTCTCCCCCAATCAGATTGGTCATTGAGTCCGACTGCCCACCGGCAGATTGAACAAGTCAAATCAGCCAAAATGAAGGCTGACAGTTCCCAGACTGACGACGGCACGGAATACACCGAACAGACTCGAGTCACAGACCTCGCCAGACTGTCAGACGGCCGATAATCGGGTTGGAGTTTGAGCATTATTCACTTTTTTAAAAACACACCCAAATTGACAGGTGGCTTAACGTATGAAACCAGAGCACCCAGACCATATACTCATGATTTTACCATAATTTGATTTGTTTTTTTGTTGCATGTTTACTGGATTTTTGTCTCAGTTTTTGAGTCCATTGATGCATAGATGCTTTTTAAGCTTATTTCGCTGTTTTCTGCTGTTATTTTGGTAATCTTGTGGCAATTTTTTTTACATATGTTTGTTTTATTAGTTTATTGACATTTAACACAAGACTTTGTAACTTAAAAAAGGCTAAGAGTAGAGCCCAACCGACAATAGATTTTAAAGACCGATACGAATATTTGGTGATTTGAAATTACCAAAATATTTTTATATACACACACACACACACACACACACACACATACGTGCTGATCATATAATTAGAAAATCATGAAAAAGTTGATTTGACAGTAATTCCATTCAAAAAGTGAAATTTATTTATTATATTCATTCATCACACACAGTGTGACATATTTCAAATGTTAATTTCTTTTAATTGTGATGATCATAACTGACAACTAATGAAAATCCCAAATTCAGTATCTCCAAAATTTAGAATAATACTTAAGACTAAAAAAATTTTTTCGAAACGTTTGCCAACTGAAAAGTATGAACATGAAAAGTATAAGCATGTACAGCACTCAATACTTAGTTGGGGCTCCTTTTTGCCTGAATTACTGCAGCAATGCGGCGTGTCATGGAGTCGATAAGTCTGTGGTACTGCTCAGGTGTTATGAGAGCCCAGGTTGCTCTGATAGTGGCCTTCAGCTCTTCTGCATTGTTGGGTCTGCCACATCACATCATCCTCTTCATAATACCCCATAGATGTTCTATAGGGTTAAGATCAGGCGAATTTGCTGCCCAATTAAGAACAGGGATACCATGGTCCTTAAACCAGGTACTTGTAGCTTTGGCACTGTGTGCAGGTGCCAAGTCCTATTGGAAAATGAAATCTGCATCTCCATAAAGTTGGTCAGCAGCAGGAAGCATGAAGTGCTCTAAAACTTCCTGGTAGACTGCTGCGTTGACCTTTGGCCTCAGAAAACACAGTGGACCAACACCAGCAGATGACATGGCACCCCACACCATCACTGACTGTGGAAACTTTACACTGGACCTCAAGCAACATGGATTATGTGCCTCTCCTCTCTTCCTCCAGACTCTGGGACCTTGATTTCCAAAGGAAATGCAAAATTTACTTTCATCAGAGAACATAACTTTGGACCACTCAGCAGCAGTCCAGTCCTTTTTTGTCTTTAGCCCAGGCGAGACGCTTCTGACGCTGTGTCTTGTTAAAGAGTGGCTTGACACAAGGAATGTGACAGCTGAAACCGATGTCTTGCATACATCTGTGCGTGGTGATTCTTGAAGCACTGACTCTAGCTGCTGTCCACTCTTTGTGAATCTCTCCCACATTTTGGAATGGGTTTTGTTTCACAATCCTCTCCAGGGTGCGGTAATCCCTGTTGCTTGTACACTTTTCTTTCCTTCCCTTCGGCCTCTCTATTAATGTGCTTGGACCCGGAGCTCTGTGAACAGCCAGCCTCTTTAGCAATGACCTTTTGTATCTTGCCTTCCTTGTGCAAGGTGTCAATGGTTGTCTTTTGGACAGCTGTCAAGTCAGCAGTCTTCCCCATGATTGTGTAGCCTACAGAACTAGACTGAGAGACCATTTAAAGGCCTTTGCAGGTGTTTTGAGTTAATTAGCTGATTAGAGTGTGGCACCAGGTGTCTTCAATATTGAACCTTGTCACAATATTCAAATTTTCTGAGATACTGAATTTGGGGTTTTCAGTTGTAATCAGCACAATTAAAAGAAATGAACATTTTAAATAAATGTGTGTAATGAATAAATATACAAATTTCACTTTTTGAATGGAATTACTGACATAAATCAACTTTTTCATGATTTTCTAATTATATGACCAGCACCTGTACAAACATTAATTGTTTTTAAATCCAGAAACATGTAACAAAACATAAATAGATTTCCCTAATGTTAGTTATTTATGAGTCCTCAAAATAAAATGATAACTAAGCTAAAAAATAAACAAGTTTCAACAGACGTTGTAGAATGCCCTCTGGTGGACAAACTGTACAGTGCCAACATTCATAATAAGGATGTTTTGTCATTTTTTATTTCATTTTTTAAAAATGTATTCATCAGAATCATTTGTCATTATAAATGATTCTGATAAATTAATATAGCTAGTTTGGAAAATAAATCGGTCGGGCTCTAGCTGAAAGGACGTCAGGTGTTTACCGGCTCTTTCTTCTTCTCTTATTGTTTTTGATGTTTGTTTGTTTTTTCTTTTTCAAAAAAGGTGTGAAGTGTAACCCTGGAAATGGCCACCATCCATAAAAGACCCCAATGCTACACAAATTTCCATCCATCCATCTTTATCCGGTTGCAGGAGCAGCTGCTCCAGTAGGGGACCCCAAACTTCCCTTTCCAGAGCCATATCCACCAGCTCCCATTGGGGCATCCCGAGGCGTTCCCAGGCCAGGTTGGAGATATGATCTCTCCACCTAGTCCTGGGTCTTCCCCGGGGCCTCCTCTCCCAACTGGACCTGCCTGGAACACCTCCCTAGGGAGGCACCCAGGAGGCATCCTTAACAGATGCCCAAACCACCTCAACTGGCTCCTTTCGACGCGAAGGAGCAGCGGCTCTACTCCGGGCTCCTCTCGGATGACTGAGCTTCTCACCCTATTTCTGAGGGAGACGCCAGCCACCTCCCTGAGGAAACCCATTTCATGACCCAGCCTTCATGACCATAGGTGAGGGTTGGAACAAACACTGACTGGTAGATTGAGAGCTTTCCCTTCTGGCTCAGCTCCCTTTTCGTCACAACGGTGCAATAAATGGAATGTAATACCACACCTGCTGCTCCAAATCTCCGACCAATCTCCATGGTCCCCCTCACTCGCAAACAAGACCCCAAGGTATCTAAACTCCTTCACTTGGGGTAAGGACTCACTCCCTACCTGAAGAAAGCAGTCCATCGGTTTCCTGCTGAGAACTATGGCCTCAGATTTAGAGGTGCTGATCCTTATCCCAGCCGCTTCACACTCTGCTGAGAACCGATCCAGTGAGTACTGAAGGTCACAGACCAATGATGCCATTAGGACCGCATCATCTGCAAAAAGCAGCAATGAGATCCTGAGCCCACCAAACTGCAGCCCCTCCCCACCCCAACTATGCCTCGATATCCTGTCCATAAATATTACAAACAGGATTGGTGACAAAGCGCAGCCCTGGCGGAGGTAAACCCTCAACTGGAACAAATCCAACTTACCAATCCAATTGGAGGGACCCCCTCACCCCATACTCCCGCAGCATCTCCCACAGTGTCTCCCGGGGGACCCGGTCATACGCTTTCTCCAGATCCACAAAACACATATAGACTGGTTGGGCATACTCCCAGGCTCCTTGCAAGAGTGAAGATCTGATCCGTTGTTCCATGACCAGGACTGAATCCGCATTGTTCCTCTTCAATCCGAGGTTCGACTATCGGCCAAACCCTCCTTTCCAGCACCTTGGAGTAGACTTTACCAGGGAGGTTGAGAAGTGTGATACCCCTGTAATTGGCACACACCCTCTGCTCCCCCTTTTTGAAGAGGGCAACCACCACCCCGGTCTGCCACTCCTTAGGCACTTTCCCAGACTTCCACTCAATATTAATGAGGCGTGTGAACCAAGACAGCCCCTCCACACCCAGAGCTTTCAGCATTTCTGGACGGATCTCATCAATCCCTGGGGCTTTTCCGCTGTGGAGTTGTTTGACTACCTCAACAACTTCCAACAGGGAAATTGACGACAATCCTCCATCATCCTCCAGATCTGCCTCTACCACAGAGGAATTGTAGCAGGATTTAGGAGTTCCTCAAAGTTCTCCTTCCACCGCCCTGTTACCTCCTCAGTTGAGGTCAACAACGTTCCATCCTTATTGTACACAGCTTGGATGATTCCTCGCTTACCCCTCCTAAAGTGGCGAAATGGTTTTCCAGAAGTATCTTAGTGCCGACCGAAAGTCCTTCTCCATGTCTTCTCTGAACTTCTCCCACAACCACTTCTTTGCCTTTGTCACGACAGAGGCTGCAGCCCTTCGGGTCTGTCGGTACCTTGCAACTGCCTCATTAGTCCTCCGGGATAACATATCTTGGAAAGACTCCTTCTTCAGTCGGACGGCTTCCCTGACCACTGGTGTCCACCAGGGTGTTTGTGGGTTACCGCCCCTTGAGCACCATCCCCTGACCCAACTCCCCACCAGATGGTGATCAGTTGACAGCTCCGCCCCTCTCTTCACCCGAGTGTCCGAAAACTACGGCCTCAGATCAGATGAAACAATTATATAATTAATTACTGACCTTTGGCCTAGGGTGCTCTAGTACCATGTACACTTATGAGCATCCCTATGTTTGAACATGGTGTTTGTTACGGACAATCCATGACTAGCACAGAAGCACGTGTGCGTTGAAGTCCCCCTGCAGAACTATGGAGTCCCCTACAGGATGCCCATACAGGACTCCATTCAAGGTCTCCAAGAAGGCTAAATACTCCAAACTCTGGTTTGGTGCATATGCACAAAGAACAGTCAGAGTTTTCCCCCCCCATCACCCGTAGGTGTAGGGAGGCAACTCTCTCGTCCACCGGGGTAAACTCCAACACAGCGGCGCTCAGCCGGGGGCTTGTGAGTATCCCCACACCCGCCCGGCGCCTCACACCCTGGGCAACTCCGGAGTAGGACAGAGTCCAACCCCTATCCAGGAGTATGGTTCCAGAACCGAGACTCTGCGTAGAGGTAAGCCCCACCAGATCTAACTGCATCTCCATTATATACTACAGTAACTCATGTATTTATGTGTTTGTACAGTGAGGAAAATAAGTATTTGAACACCCTGCTATTTTGCAAGTTCCCCCACTTAGAAATCATCCTTTTTTGGAGATTTTAATGTCAATTGGGATAACAAAACAGACAGAAAATATCTCAAGTTTATAACCGATTACTTTAACTTCACTCAGATAATAGAACAACCCACCAGAATCACACACCGCACTCACTCTTGACTTAGTTTTCACTAACAAACCGGAAAGGATTAAAATTATTTAAAAAAAAAAATTTAATTATTTTAAATGTAAAAAAACTGTTTGTTTATACTTGTCAAAGCAATCTTCTACTGTTATGCCTGCTCAATCAGGGGTGATGTTGGGCACAGAAGAGTTGTAAGTTGTTAATGAATGTAAATATTTAGGTGTGATTATAGACTCTAGACTCTCTTTTAAAAACCATGTTAAAATGATATCCAAAAGAATCAAATTCAATCTTCATAATTTTAAACAAATCAGAGGATCTCTATCAGATTCAGCTGCTATAATGTTTCTGCATTCAATGATACTTTCACATATGAACTATTTTATCACTAGCTGGTCTATGTCGGGTACTACTACCCTAAAACCAGTTGAGCTTCTGTACAAGAAGGCGCTTAAGATTCTGGATAAAAAACCTTTCTCTTACCATCATTGCAATATCTTAGAGAAATATAACTTACTAAGTTTTGATAGTTATTGTAATTTTTCCTATTTGTGCTTAATTTATAAAGTACTTCATGGCC
This sequence comes from Etheostoma perlongum, assembly GCA_026937815.1. Lineage (NCBI taxonomy): Eukaryota > Metazoa > Chordata > Actinopteri > Perciformes > Percidae > Etheostoma > Etheostoma perlongum. Next base: position 8,251,164 of record CM049377.1, read on the forward strand.
TGGCACCACCTCCACTGAGTTTATTAAATACAGACACACTCGGATCCCCAGAGCCGTTGTAAACGGAGACTGTGAGGTTCCTTTCAGAAAAACCTCCTTCAGCCATAATGCACTTTCTATTAAAGACAGAGCATTATGGAACACACTTCCTCCAACTATAAGGGAGCGGCCCACTTTGGCCTCCTTTAAGAGCCAGGTAAAGCTGTGGCTTAGAGCTAACCAAATATGTGATCACCGCTAACTTGTGTTTACATTTAGTTTTAGTTTTTTTGTTTTTTAACTATTGAATAGTCCTGTTTTTTTTTCTTCTTTTTTTTTCTTCTTTTCTTTTTTATATACTAAATGTTACTATCCTATGTCTGTTTTTACTGTAACTCCAAACTGCGCAAGTGCATGAACAGGAATTAAGTACAAATGATAACTTCTGCTCGTTTTCAGCCCCAAAGTGGATCAGCTGCTGTGTCCTCCTGTGTGATACAGAACGGTATATGTAAAGCACGTAGCGATGTATCATAGACCGTTAATATTAATATACAGTCTATGCGATGTATACAGTCCATTCAAGGCAGAGAAATGTGGGACTGTTGTGCAAATCAACATTAACGTTAGCGATTAGCGTTAGCATTGCAAGCTAGCAATTTTTAAAAAGTTTCAGTTAAGAACATGGTTGCAACTGCATAGACCACAAAACAAGACTGTCGTAACTTTTAAAACAATTATTTAAGCCGAAAATACTTACATTTATGGGTCTTTCTGGTCGCTGGGCAGCCATTGTTGCTTGCTGTACAATAGCCCTTGTTTACAAGTGAGGTCGCGTCCGTCCACACCTCGCACAGCACTAGGTCCCGCGTGAACGCGCAAAACCAAGTGGAAGGGGTAGGGGTAAGATAGAGAAATGAGATTCAGCCATAATCTAAAAAAAAAAAAAATCCAGAAATCAAAATGTATGATTTTTTTAACTATTTATTTGTATGATACAGCTGCAAATAAGTATTTGAACACCTGTCTATCAGCTACAATTCTGACCCTCAAAGACCTGTTAATTCTTCCTTAAAAATGGCCACCTCCACTCCATTTATTATCCTAAATTAGATGCACCTGTTTGAGGTCGTTAGCTGCATAAAGACACCTGTCCACCCCATACAATCAGTAAGAATCCAACTACCAACATGGCCAAGACCAAAGAGCTGTCCAAAGACACTAGAGATAAAATTGTCCACCTCCACAAGGCTGGAAAGGGCTACGGGGAAATTGCCAAGCAGCTTGGTGAAAAAAAGGTCCACTGCTGGAGCAATAATTAGAAAATGGAAGAAGCTAAACATGACTGTCAATCTCCCTCGGACTTGGGCTCCATGCAAGATCTCACCTCGTGGGGTCTCAATGATCCTAAGAAAGGTGAGAAATCAGCCCAGAACTACCCGGGAGGAGCTGGTCAATGACCTGAAAAGAGCTGGGACCACCGTTTCCAAGGTTACTGTTGGTAATACACTAAAACGTCATGGTTTGAAATCATGCATGGCACGGAAGGTTCCCCTGCTTAAACCAGCACGTCAAGGCCCGTCTTAAGTTTGCCAATGACCATTTGGATGATCCAGAGGAGTCATGGGAGAAAGCCATGTGGTCCGATGAGACCAAAATAGAATTTTTTGGTCATAATTCCACTAACCCTGTTTGGAGGAAGAAGAATGATGAGTACCATCCCAAGAACACCATCCCTACTGTGAAGCATGGGGGTGGTTGCATCATGCTTTGGGGGTGTTTTTCTGCACATGGGGCACTGTATTAAGGAGAGGATGACCGGGGCCATGTATTGCAAGATTTTGGGGAACGACCTCCTTCCCTCAGTTAGAGCATTGAAGATGGGTCGAGGCTGGGTCTTCCAACATGACAATGACCCAAAGCACACAGCCAGGATAACCAAGGAGTGGCTCTGTAAGAAGCATATCAAGGTTCTGGCGTGGCCTAGCCAGTCTCCAGACCTAAACCCAATAGAGAATATTTGGAGGGAGCTCAAACTCCATGTTTCTCAGCGACAGCCTAGAAACCTGACTGATCTAGAGAAGATCTGTGTGGAGGAGTGGGCCAAAATCCCTTCTGCAGTGTGTGCAAACCTGGTGAAAAACTACAGGAAACGTTTGACCTCTGGAATTGCAAACAAAGGCTACTGTACCAAATATTAACATTGATTTTCTAAGGTATTCAAATACTCATTTGCAGCTGTATCATACAAATAAATAGTTAAAAAATCATACATTGTGATTTCTGGATTTTGTTTTTAGATTATGTCTCTCACAGTGGACATGCACCTACGATGACAATTTCAGACCCCTCCATGATTTCTAAGTGGGAGAACTTGCAAAATAGCAGGGTGTTCAAATACTTATTTTCCTCACTGTATATACGTATGTGTTAAAGAAGGCTTCAAGAGGAGAAGAAGATCCTTGTGAAAGAGATCAAGCAGAACTGGGATTCTCTGAAGGCCCATGCCAGTGTCTTGTCTGAGTGGTTTCTCCATCAGAGTGAAAACACCCAGCAAGGTAAATGTGCACATCTATTAGAAATGTTTGTATCTTGTTTCATCAAGTCATGTTTCATTTGTTTTGACTTGTTGCTTACCTGTATAGTGACACATTTTGTCCCTTTTAAAGGACATCTCACAGAGAATGCGAAGAAGGGTCTCACTTGCCTCATCCGCAGAAGGCTGAGGCAAATGAAAGAGCTGCAAAGGCGTGCAAGGAAAGTCTACCTGCATGTCCTGTCTAACCCAGCACATGACAATCAGGTTTTCTGCACTACAGAGAGTTCAGATGAACTTGACTTTAGCTCGGAAAGTTCCGACTCCAATGTTGATGCTATGTAGATACTCTTCAAAAATACTAAAATACTACTACAATGTCATTGCACCATTTTATCTTAAACCTACCCCAAATACCGCCAACAATCTAAGACTACAAATCACAGCACAAAGACTAAGCATCGCCTAGTGTTAAACCGTGGCAGAAGTATACAAATCCTTTATTTCATTAAAAGTACTAATACCGCACTGTAAAAATACTCTCTTACAAGTAAAAGTCCTGCAGTGAATATGTTAATTAAAGTGGCTTTACGTAACTTTTTTTGTGTTGATTCTAGCAGCCACTTTGGACAAAAGCGGTAGTGTTTTTAACACACCTGCTGTCGTAAAGGTCTTTTCTTTACAGTCCTGTAGATTACTGAGTTAGCGTTAGCACGAGGTCATATAGTCACGATGAATGTTTAGCTGAGACAAGAAATCATTCATTCACAATAAGAGAATAAGTACCAGATGCATTGTTGCATTTCAAGTGTTGCATACGGTAATGTAGCCTGTATGTATCGTGAGATAAACCAGGTATCACTGTCACAGATGTTTTACACAAGTAACGTTACAGGCCAGATGGACAAGGGAAAAGAAAATAGTAGGCCAACAAACACGAAGTTAAAGGAATGAAAACAAAAAAATCTGCGCTAAATGGAAGGGGGGCATGATTAATGTTGGCTACTGATGTACAACCACATCGCACATTGTTATTTTATGAATGAAAGAGACATAACAAACCTGAGGGCAAATTTGGGGTCAGTTTTACTACACTAATGTAGTGGAGTAAAAAGTAGAATATTTCTCTCTGAAATGTAGCGGAGTAGAAGTAGAAAGTGAGATGAAAAAGACTCATAAAGTACAAGTACCTCAACATCTGGAGTCAAGTACAGTACTAGAGTAAATGTACTTAGTTACATCCCACCGCTGTTGTAATGTTGTAAACACGTAAATAATTATTTTTGAATGTACAGCCAAAATTCCTTTTTTCCCTGTATTGTATATGAATGTCTTCCCTTATGGAAATGTTGTATTGCACGATTCTACTGTTTTTTTAATAAATTATGAACAAAACATAACTTAAGCTTGGACTTTTTTTAATGTTTTATGCCATTATAGCTTTGTTATACTGCTGAAAAGAGATTTAGGAGCTCTTCCTACTTCTAACAATGGCCACAACTGTGCTTTTGAATTTGAGATGCAAAATGTGTAAATAGAGTGACAAATGAGCCTACAGTAAGTAATAATGTGACGGGCACAAACAATACTCCGAAATGGCTTGGTGATAGGAGGTTTAAGAGATCACTGAATATATTATAATTATAGAACAGTCTCAATCAAAAGTTACATCCAGGACACTATAACATTGTTTGGCAAGACTTCACATCACCAATATTCTCTGTCATAGTAAGATGTTCTATGTCAAATTTCATTGTTTTATGCTGTGTGTCTGCCAGATATGCTGACCCAAAGGGTAAGTTTAGCTTTGCATTTATGTTATATCAATGTTGTTTCAAACCGCAGGGACAGCGTGCCATTCTATTAGACAAATTATCAGAAAAGTCGCACCCCAGGCTGTCATTACAGCCATTATCTTGCATGCACCATGCAGAATGATGCACATGTGCAATCACTTTTAAAACATATGTGTTAAATGGCTGAATACGTATATTTGTTTTTTTTTTTATGTGACAGCACTCCTTGTTGACTATACTGACATGTTACAGAGAGGCTAACCCTAACCCTTAGATGAGTTCATTAATTCAGCATAGGCTTTTATAACAGTTGGTTTCGTGTCTGTCTCTGATTTTCTTGCTGAATTACTGGATAAACCTTAAAAGATGCGCTGAAGTTAGGGTTCAAGGGTCAAAATTTCAAAGCCGGAGCCATGACAACTTTATGTGGCATATTTTACTCTAAGACCTTTCCAACAATCTATTTTGTTTGGCTCTAAGCCATAAATTTTAATTCCAGCATTCCAGGGCCATATGTAATATCTAATGCCATGATTCAAAGAGCACTTTGATGTTCCAGGATATAAAGTAAGGTCTTTTTAACTTTTTTTTGATGACAAAATGAGTCAGCTTCAAAGATTACAAGACTGCTTAAGGTTGTACGTGAGAATTTATACAATAAAAATACCAATAATGGAGAAACAGTATTTTATGTTAAGTAGGCAACTTAGATTTGCCTTGTCACAGAAAAATGCTATATAAAAAAAAACTACAGTTCAGTGTTTAGAACTACAGCCTAATGGCTTGTTTGACAAATGTGTATTTGTTTTGACTAGTAGCCTACTGTTAGTACTACTAGGATTTTAAAAATAAAGGCTTAAATATAGGCTTAAATGTCCAAGTAAAGCTATATTTGAATTATTTTTCAGGCTGTTAAAGCCATATTTTTACTCTTTTTCAGGCTTCTCTAAAAATGTATCCCCCTGTTAATTCAGGTCGATTCCAACTCTGGGTGAGACAACACATATCCAGAGTGTCACTTAGTTAATATCGGACCATTCTGATGTAGGCTTTTAAAATGAAAGGCTTAAATGTCCAAGTAAAGCTATATTAGAAATCTTTTTCAGGCTTTTAAAGCCATATTTTTCCACATTTCAGGCTACTCTAAAAAGGAATCCTCATTTTATGCCACCTTCATAGAGTTAAATTTGAAATCTTCAGGCTGTTAAAGCCATATTTTTACTCTCTTTCAGGTTTCTGGTAAGCCAGCTTCATTCCAAGTCTGGGTGAGACAACACATATCCAGTGTGTCACTCAGGTAATATCGGACAATTCGAATGTAGGATTTTAAAATTAAAGGCTTAAATGTCTAATTAGAGCTATATTTGAAATCTTTATCAGGTTAATTAAAGCCATATTTCTTAGTTTTTTCCAAGTTACTCTAAAAAGGAATCCTCCTGTTAACCCTTGTATTGTTCTTCGTGTCACGGGGACTTGTTTAGTTGGACTTTTCTACTATATTCGCATTGTGCTCCGGGTCCCCGGGACCCTCATGTGTATAATTTCACTGTCAACTGCCATGGTTTATATTTTTTTTGCTCGCTTACATTGTATATATTTTCTACTCACATCTCACACAGCACAAGTATTCCAAAGGGTTTTTATTCAAAATAGATTCAAGGTACATTTCCGTTTCTTGCCGACTTTGCGGGTGCAACTCCCGACACGCATCTGTTTGTCCGCTGCTCGTTTTTGTTTTGCAGCATAATGTCGACGCCCAGCCCGGCGCCGCTACCCGTGAACACCGGCCGGTACAGTAAACATAGCCTAGCTAGCTAGCTGGCTACGATGTCAGTACAGTAATATCAAAGACCCTTTCTCCTTCTCAACTCTCTGGTAATATTCTATTCACAAAATACAACCAATAGTACGGTAACGTTAAATCTTACTTGTGAAAAGTAATCCACCGAGTCCTGTTTTCAATGGTCCGCCGATTTGAGCAGGAATATTGTGGGAAAATGAGTGATTCATGTGTGGTGACAGTTTGAGAGAAGCGAAGGACACACGGGTGAGGTCACGTAAAAGCTGACTTGTATTCAATGCTATTGTTGGATAGTTAGGTGCTTGCATTAATGTTGCAAAACAGCTAGAAATGTATTGAGAACAGAGTGTGCTTTGCAGCTGGGGCACAGCGTCTTTAACAGAAAATATGAAGCAAGGGAGGAACTGACACACACACACACACACACACACACACACACACACACACACACACACACACACACACACACACACAGACAGAGTACAGGCAGGGCAGATTAAACCACAGTCAAGGCCGTAGCACGCTAGATAACACAAGGGAGAAGGCCTGTTGAATGTGAAGAGACAGTGAGCAGCGAGGGGGGGCTCCCAAGAAGAGAATGATTACAAAGGGACAGGCAGGTTAAGGAGTGCCCCAGCAAGAATATAGCTAACCAATCAGGCTCCAGAAGGAGAACCAATATCTATCTGAGCACACCAATGTTAAAGTGCCTTTTTGGGGAATCTCTGCGCTAGGCAAGATTTCCATTTGGTCCGTGCACGTATAACTGCCCGGAAAAGCATTTCGTCTGTCTGCAGCGTCTTTAATAAATTTTTATATCCTAACTCAGTGGATTTGAAGTGACTCATTGCACAGAAGGATAAATTCTCCAACAAATTTGGTAGCAGAGGATGGTTGTCTAGAGATCCAGGAGAATTTCGCTGGATCCCGTATTGTACGGGCATTCAGCCCTACAGGACTAAAAGGGTACGGGACCAGGAGGATTCGGGTCTGATCACACCGAGCGCTCAACAAAACAGGTAAGCAGAAGCCTTTTTAATTAAAATTCTGCTATTGATCAAAACAAAATAAAGTGTGATCAGACTGGATTTTAACTGGTTCTAGTAAACCTATTGTCAGACAGACCAAATGTGGGGCAGGGTAGGATTGTGAAAGGTTGAAAAAGAGTTAAAGATTTGAAAAAGTGAAGATATCAGTAGTGGTAGGAGATTGATAGGAAAAGTGTAGGTTAGACTGACTAAGAGAAGTCATGAGTTGGGTAGGAGAATGGTAGGGACAGTTAGTCAGTAGATGATTAATGAGATATTTTAAACGGTAGGAGATTGATAGATGAATACGGTAGGTTAGACACACTGACTAAGAGAAGTCATGAGTTGGGTAGGAGAATGGTAGGGACAGTTAGTCAGTAGATGATTAATGAGATATTTTAAACGGTAGGAGATTGATAGATGAATACGGTAGGTTAGACACACTGACTAAGAGAAGTCGTGAGTTGGGTAGGAGAATGGTAGGGACAGTTAGTCAGTAGATGATTAATGAAGAATGTGGAATTAAATATTTTAGATGATACACCGATTCAAAGGAGTTCAGATACATTGAGTGGTTTTACAGATGTTGTAACTGATTTGGAAATACCTGATTGTCCGTGTCCTGAGTCCGCCGCGGCTCCAGTAGTATTGATTAGGGGTAGAAAAGGCCACTTTATCACTTGTCATCAGCATGAAACGTGGGAATCAGCTGAACGGGATCTGACGCGTTTTGGATATTCGTTGTCATTTTATTGCTTCTCTCGTTGGGATATTTGGCTCTATATTTGGTTTTAAGATATTACGGCTGAATAACTTATAGAATACAATGACTACGGAATATGGTAAATTGTTGTTAGAAGCATTGAAGAGGGAAGGGAAGAAGGATGATGTGAAAAGAGGAAAAGTGTTGGTTGAAGAGTGGGAGAAAGGTGGATGGGTGCCGGTTACCGGGGCGCCGTCCCCAGATCAATTAGGACGGATAATTGAATATGAACAAGCCAAGTTAGACCATGCAGCAAAAGCAGTGGAGGAGGAACAAAAGAAGGGGTTCAGAATAGGGAAGCCTAAACAGAAAAGGTATGAAGAAGAAAAGTTACAGTGGGGAATTGGGAACAGGCTGACTAAGGCAATGTCCAAAAAACTAATGAAAGAACACATGCCAGACAGTAAAGCTCCAGACTCAAAACCAATCACAGAGAAAGGGGACCCCAATATAGATTTTGCCCCCAAGTCTTCCAACCCATTCTATCCTGATTTGACTCAATATGAGGGTAGTCCTCCGGCGTATTCACTACCCACCCAAAAACCAACAAATTTGACAAGCCCAACGCCAGCAATACAGGCCCCGATTGTGACGGCCAGCCTCAGCCCAAACTCATTACAGATAGATATGCCCACCGACCCCACAGTGAGAGATCTGACTAACCGAATTCAGGACTTAGAATGCTACCTTATGGTCCAGCGAAACGCAGAGGAAGGTGCCAGACAGAGACAGGGACCAGCACAAGACCAGGAGCTTAGTACTCCGGGGCCATCTAGACCTCAAACACCACAAGGAGGGGCAGTGGGGTTCATACATGACAATCCAGAACATTTTCATGTCCCGAACAGGCGTAGGGAGAGGATGTCACAGGAAGATAGCAGAAAGGAAAAGTCACTGTTAAAAGAAGAAAGAGATAGCAGTAGTACAGATCAGGACTCGTCACCTGACGTTCGCAGGAAAAGCCAGGCACACACTCAACCCCCCCCAATATCTGAAGGAGACCTAGAACTGAGGGGCGATTTCACCTGTACGTTGAGTGGCTTAGAAGGTCCTCGGCGTTCGACCAGAATCAGAGACAGACAGGTGGCAGATATTGACAGGACACAGAGAAAAGTTGAGCGCAAGCTTAATAAACAAATAGATAGGAGCATTAGAAAACTAGAGGAAGAGCTGATGCAGAGAAATCTCCTAAGTGGCGGAGAAGAGGACAGAGAAGAGAGGGGGGCGGGTGTGTTTCCTCTAAGGCCAGTGATGGGCGCTGGAGGAGGGGCCCTGATGTACAGACCTTATTCATTTGGGGATCTGGAATCTCTGGTTGCAAAACTCCCCTCCCTAACTGGAGGGGCTGAACATTACAAAGAAGCATTGGATAGGCTAACGGCAGGGGTAGATCTCTGTCTGGGCGACTATAGGGCCATACTCTCTAGAACAATGGGCTCAGATGAGGCAAATCATGTATTAGCAGTAGCCGGAGTAGGGGTTACATGCCCCGCTCCAACACCAGCCACCATATTTGGCCCCCAGTTATGGGCAGAACTGCACCGTAGGTACCCCACCACTGGACATCTCTCTGCTTGGCATGATTTTAAGAGACAGGAGGGAGAAAACTTTGACACATACATAGATAGAGCAAAAAGAGTTTGGCAGAAGGCCATGCGCGAGCCTTGGGACCTTACACGCACCACCACTTCCCTATTCAGACATGGGGTAATACAGGGGCTGCCCACATCAGTTCAGAGACAACTAGAGGGGGGTAGTGGGGCTGAAATCCATGCCAGGGGACCAGTGGGCGGAGAGTGTGCGTCATTTCCTCGCCCAACACCAGAAATCGGCCTCCTCACAAGATGATGAGCTAAAGCAGCTACAAACCAAACTGCTAAAGAAACAATTGGAAGACTTAAACAAACCTAAGACACAAAAGGCCAAACAACTCCCTATCACTGATACATCTGCTGCATTAGTGAAACCAGTGGTAGAAGCGGTGACTCAACTGTTGCAAAAGCCACAGAATCAGTGGCCGGCCCCTCCCCAACCCCCATGGCCCCCAGCCAACCAAAATGCCCCATATCAGCAATGGCCCAAGCCGCCACCCTCACCTCACCAGACTATACCTTACCCTTTCACATGGATGTTTCTGAAAAACACGGCTTTTTGAACGCCGTTCTTTTTCAGAAAAAAGGGGGGAGACAGACACGTACTGATGTACCATTCATCCAGACTGGACACAGTGGAAAAAGGCCAGACTTCATGCGCAAGATATATAGCAGCACTGGCTAAATCCATTGACAAAACTGCACATGTGGTGATGTGCCACCCACTGACCATACACACCACACACGGCGTGGTGGCCTTTCTCACAAGCACAGAGTTCTCATACAGCGCCACCAGAAAGAACAAGCTCCAACAGACCTGCACGCAGCCACACATCAGCTACACCACAGAAGGGATCAACATGGCAGATGCAATAGGGATGGAAGGAAGCCCACACAAGTGTGAGGAACTGGCGGCCATGGAAAGTAAAGTCAGAGATGACTTACAGAACGAACCACTAGGAGAGGCAGACATGTGGCTCTACACGGACGGATGTTGCTACAAGACAGAGGAAGGGACAAACCGCGCCTCATATGCGGTGGTCCAACAGAGCCCAGACGGCAGTCACCGCACGTTGGAATCAGGAATAATCCCCCAACCAGCCTCAGCACAAAAAGCGGATCTGCATGCACTCACAGCAGCGCTCAAGCTAGGAAAAAAGGAAAAAAAGGTGAACATCTACACCGATTCTGCATACGCACATGGAACAGCACACCTGGATGCAGTGATGTGGAAAAGGAGGGGGTATCTGACATCAGCCGGAGCCCCCATAAAGCACCAGCAGGAAGTAATAGAGCTAGTTGCAGCCATGGAAGGACCAGAAGGTCTGGCCATCATGAAGTGTAAGGGACATGACCAATCCCAGGGGAGAGTAAGCGCGGGAAACGAAGCAGCTGACGCAGCAGCGAAAGAGGCTGGGGGATATACTCCCAAAATGATGATCACAACTGTGGAACCCAGAGTCATAGGCACACTCACGGAGAAAGACATAATGGACATGCAAACAAAAGCAGGTGCCTATGAATGGAATCAGTGGCAAAGACACGGGGCCACGAAAGATCATAAGGGTCTCTGGAGATCACATGAGGGAAAACTCGCAGCCTCGGCAGACATGTGCCGCCTCTTGTTGCCAGAGGCACACCGGCCCACGCACGAGAGCAGGAAACAGACAATGGACAATATCATGCAGTTGTGGTGGCACCCAAACATGAGAGACATTGTGACCCATTACTGTCAGGAATGTGGGGTGTGTGGGGATTTCAACGCTAGAAAACCATACACGACCCTACAGGGCGCATTTCCGGTGCCCTCAGCCTGTTTCCAAGACATTAGCATAGACTACACAGACATGGGGGCAGAAAATGTAGTGCAGGGAAAAAGGTATTTGTTAGTGATGGTCGACAGGTTCTCAAGATGGGTAGAGGCAATCCCCACGAGACATGAGGATGCAAAGACAGTGGTAAAGTGGCTAAGGACAGAACTCATTCCCAGATACGGCGTTCCACGCCAAATCAGGTCAGACAATGGGTCCCACTTTAATAACAAGATGTTACAAGAAGTGGAACAAGCACTAGGAATAGTGCACACCTTTGGGTCGGTGTATCATCCCCAGTCTCAAGGACTGGTGGAGAGCCAACCAGACATTGAAAGCTAAGATAGCTAAAGTTTGTGCAGATAGCAAACTAAAGTGGGTAGATGCGCTTCCCTTGGCCCTCATGGCTATGAGGTCCGCAAAAGGGGGAGTCACTCATCTGTCGCCACATGAAATATTAACGGGTAGGAAAATGCCGGGCCCACCCAGTGATGGAGGTCATATGCCATCACTGGATGTGCAGCAGGTAGAAATGTCTGAATACATGAAAAAACTGACATCACTGGTTGCAGCTCTCTCCACACAGGTGCAGGCGGCGTACCAACAGAAGGAGGGCGGACAACCATCACCCCAGGTGAAGGTAGGTGACTGGGTCAGGGTTAAAGTTCACAAGAGAAAGTGGACTAACCCCAGGTGGACTGGACCGTACGAAGTGAAGGAGGTTACTTCACACTCGGTCCAGGTAAGAGGCAAAAAGGGGGCTCCCTGGCACCACCTGACGCATTGTGCCCCAGCCACCCCTCCTGAACGCTCATTAGCGTCCATTCGAGAATCAATTCGGCAAAATGTCAATTGACTGGAGACGTTGTTTTGGGGACCCAAGCAACACACACCCGACAGAAAGGGGAGGAAAAATGATGGGGGGAAAAAGACTCATAATAGTGGTGGTACTCCTGTTACTAGCGGGGGGAGTTTGGTGGGTGTGGGAAGCAAGGGCTGAGCATGATAGGGCAATGGCTAGTAAGACCAATACTTCCAGCACCACCCCCGAAGTCCCGTCAAGAAGACGCAGAAGCTCCCCCTCCCAAGCAAACAAACCTCCTCCCAGGTGTGGAGCCAAATTAGTGCTGAACTACACTAAGGGGTCCACCACATCATTCACTTTCGATTTATGTGCCCTAGTGGACTGTAAGGGCAACAATTACTCATATAAGGGAAAAGATATTTACTTATGTGATGGTCCTCAGGTAGTTCATTGTGAGACACAGGACAAGGCCCCACCAGTACAGGGACTCTGTAATAGTTGGTACTTAGTGGGATGGACCACCGGAGATTGGACCCCGTATGCCCCGTCGATTTGTGATAAAGATGACGGCTGGAGCGGCAGATATGTCTGTAGTTCCAGTGACTTTAAAAACTGTCTATACAACGTGACTACTCTGCTTCTCAGAACCCTTTGACTCTCCCTAGATAAAGTAACCCAGAGTAGACAGGGTAACAATGTTTGGATGTTAGTAATGGGCATATACCAATCAGGGGACAACCAGCTGACCCCCTTCCAGATAAATTTGTTAGACCCAATATCTGATCCAACCCCTACGGCGTCATCAGATGACCAAAAGCCCCTAAAATGGACAAGGGCCCGCTGAGAGACAGGGATGTGATAGTGAAAGACTTTTCCCAGATGAACCCCGAAGACTTACTAGAATTAACAGCGGGAGCGGGAGGGGACAACTTGTGGATTAAGTGGCTAGTCCAAAACGCCAAGGATCAAAATATGGAAGGCTGCGTGGCGTGCGCAGCAGCTAGGCCCACTATGTTCACCAACCCTGCCCCGTTATATCCAGACGCAGACCCCCAAGGCTATGAGTGTATCATAAATATGACAAAAACGAAAAACGCCGCCCAACTGTACTACCTTAGCGTCCCTCCTCCCTCCAGGATTTGAAAAACCAGGCTATTTCACCGCCATAAAGGGGGAAGGGGCCAGATACCATTGCTTTAATTTCACAGGCACAGAACAAACCACCATAAAGTTAGGAAACATACCCCATGATTGGTGCAATGTTACTGTCCAGAATGCCGAGAGTCACATAGGTCCCATAGCAAGGACGGGACTATTTTATTATTGTGGAGGATTACGTATCTACTCACAAATTAAGTACCCAGACCGTACCAAAGGCTTATGTGCAATGGTGCGGTTGGCCATGCCCATCTCCCTAGTAGGTAAGCAAGTTAAATTCACCCATTCTCTATCTGTCCAGCTGACACTAAAGCGAAGAAGGCGCACCCTCACCAACGGAGCCCCGGAATTTGACCCATGGGCAAAAAGCCCTACTTATATGGACTGTATAGGAATACCAAGGGCGTGCCAAATGAATTCAAATTAGCAGACCAAATTGCCGCAGGGTTTGAAAATATTCCCATTATATCTGCTCTATTTCCTATTACCCCAAGTAAGAATGTTGACAGAATTAACTTTGTACATTACAATGTTTTACGCTTAAGCAATGCTACTAGAGATGCGATTGAAGGTTTGGCAGAACAGATGGCGCCCACCTCCCTGATGGCCCTGCAGAACCGGATGGCGCTAGACATGCTACTGGCTGAGAAAGGCGGGGTCTGCTCCATGTTCGGAGATCTGTGCTGCACCGTCATCCCCAACAACACCGCACCAGATGGGAAAGTCACCAGGGCACTGAACCAACTCCGAGCTCTCTCCAAGGAAATGCATGAAGCATCAGGTGTAGACAATCCCCTAGAGGGATGGATGACTAGCATGTTTGGAAAATGGAAAAATCTCATTGCTGCCTGTTTGACCTCATTGGCTGTTTTCTCTGCTATTTTAGTAACCTGTGGCTGCTGCTGTATCCCGTGTCTCCGGACCCTCATCTCACGCCTCATCACCACCGCATTGTCTAAAGAAAAGGCCCCTCCGCCCTATACGGTGATGCCTCTCCTGACAATAGAGGAGCCGCCTGAAGATACGGACGGGAGCATGGCATTGTAGTCCTAAAGCGGGATTTTAGTAGCACGGTGAATTAGTAAATGTCTTCGCACCTTGCAGGTGCGAAAAGGGGGAATTTGTGGGAAAATGAGTGATTCATGTGTGGTGACAGTTTGAGAGAAGCGAAGGACACACGGGTGAGGTCACGTAAAAGCTGACTTGTATTCAATGCTATTGTTGGATAGTTAGGTGCTTGCATTAATGTTGCAAAACAGCTAGAAATGTATTGAGAACAGAGTGTGCTTTGCAGCTGGGGCACAGCGTCTTTAACAGAAAATATGAAGCAAGGGAGGAACTGACACACACACACACACACACACACACACACACACACACACACACACACACACACACACACACAGACAGACAGAGTACAGGCAGGGCAGATTAAACCACAGTCAAGGCCGTAGCACGCTAGATAACACAAGGGAGAAGGCCTGTTGAATGTGAAGAGACAGTGAGCAGCGAGGGGGGGCTCCCAAGAAGAGAATGATTACAAAGGGACAGGCAGGTTAAGGAGTGCCCCAGCAAGAATATAGCTAACCAATCAGGCTCCAGAAGGAGAACCAATATCTATCTGAGCACACCAATGTTAAAGTGCCTTTTTGGGGAATCTCTGCGCTAGGCAAGATTTCCATTTGGTCCGTGCACGTATAACTGCCCGGAAAAGCATTTCGTCTGTCTGCAGCGTCTTTAATAAATTTTTATATCCTAACTCAGTGGATTTGAAGTGACTCATTGCACAGAAGGATAAATTCTCCAACAATATGCTACACAGTGCTCTGGCATCTTATATCTTCTGCTGCTAAGCAACGCATAGACATATTAAAGAGTAGACGCCGCATCGACCGCTACTGCCTATTGGCGCTGACGAGATTTGGGGCCGCCATCTTGGACCGGTAACCCGCTCCACTCAGTGTAATGTGTTTGGCAGGTGCAATGAGCTGTCAGCGCGTTTAATTAATCACACTCACTGAATACCCAACTGATTTTCATGGTTTTTTTTGCTACAAAGGTTATACATGTAGCTATGATACAGGACACATGATTAGGCGTATTTTAATATTCATAGTGTGCTTAACAGTAATAGAATATTCTGATATGATATAAATTCACCAGACTTCCGAGATCAAAACTGGGAACATAATCCCCAAAAAGGGAGAGCAACGGGGACATTTCCAGTTTGACTATCAATCTGATTGAAAAACCTAATGCTGTGTCTTTAAAAACAGAACAAGGACAGAGGTAGTTTTTTCTTCTGTATTTAGTCAGGGACAGACAACCAAAAACAGGGACTGTCCCCTAAATCCGAGGATGTCTGGTCTAGGGTTACCAGACGTCCTCGGTGCATCTATCATTTGTAAATGATAGGTATTTGCAAAATACCCCTACATCACATATGTCATGTAGGCTATAATAGGTAGGCTATAAATACCCCTACATCACATATACGATGTAGGCTATAATAGGTATTTTGCACACACATTATAAATATGATAGGGAAGAAGAAACAGTGACCGTAAAGTCAGATATTTAAGTACAAGAAACAATATTATATTATTAGAGTCTACTTGAAGCTTTTTATATTTGTCTCTCTCTCTGTCACACACACACACACACACACACACACACACACACACACACACACACTACCACGTTGTTCTGCATCAATCAACAGACCTTCACATTTAGCAGACCCACTCCCAACACACACAGACACACACACACACACACTAGGGTTGCACAACATTGACAAAATGTGATATTGCAACATCAATATGAATTCCAATATTTTTAAACATATGTCAAATTACAAAATAGATTCATAACAAATTAAACAAGTTTTCTTACAACAAAAGGTTTATTTCAACTGACAGTCATATTGGACTGGTCCAACATGAATAAATAAGTAAGGACCATGTCTACAGAACAGGACGTGTTCTACTGGTTGGACAGTATAAATATATAAATAAAGTTATAATATAGATAACTAAGGACCATGCCTACAGAACAGGACGGGTTCTACTGGTTGGACAGTATAAAATACATAAATAAAGTTAACAGGACAGCTCCACAAAATAAACTAAATATTGCATACTTATTGCAACTTTCGATATATTTGATAAATTACTAGTTGGCTCTTATTACATAAGTATTTGGACAGATACACCTCTTTTATGTTGTGTTGACTCTGTACTCAAGCACATTGCTATTGAAAAGGCTATATATATATATATATATATATATATATATATATAACAGCTAAGATACTGCGCAGAACCCTCAAACTCCCAGGCCTCTGGTAGAGGACCCGAGCTTGAGGATGACACATACCACCCCACAAGGGGTGAGAGGGGGATTTTTAATGTTTTTTATTATACGAGTATGACCGTTCCAAGATGGCGGCTGGATTTCTTGCACCCAGCAGCCAATGCGGCGTCTACTAGCCTACTTATGTCTATGGGCTTATCCCTTTGGTCTCAACACCTGAAGAACAAACTATTTTGTTCCGTGTCATATGACAAGAAAAACCCATGACACCAGAAAGTATGCCTATCACGTTATAAACAGTTAGCCTTAAAGGTCCGATATGTAATAAATTTACTTTAATAAATCCAAAAATGACCCCAATGCATCATTAGATTAAGGAAACATGCTAAATTGAAATACTTTCTTTTCTGACGACAATGCTAATGCCAGTATTTTTCACGTAAATTAGATGAATCAGATCCCGGAAAATAGCTATTTTTATTGATTTATTTTTTTAGCCGGCGGTTTTGAATTTTCATGACAAATTGGCCGCAAATAGAAAACGCTCTCTCCGCCTCCACGGATGTAGACTACTGCTGCGTAATGAATTTAGTGAGCCTTTATTACTGTAGCTACATTACAGCACCGTCGCCTGCATCAATGTTACCATACGACAACAATAGACGCACACTCCCAACGTTTGTTATTTCATTTTATTTCCCGTCATAACCTTTCCCGGGAATCGGTAAATCTTGATCAGATTTCCTGGGAATCCTGTTTCCCGGGATTAAACCCTATGCAACAATGCTTTTCTATTCTACAGATTTTTTATGAGGCAAAGACAATTGCACTTTTCAAGATGGGCCTGTAGCACAGTTGACCACCCTCGGCAGCCAGATGCTACATCATGTGGGGCATTTGTCTGCAAGGTATGAGTGAATCTGACTTTATCTGATACAGCTAGTGGATGGATTCTACTGATTGCACTTTGCCATATGTAGTTTGCACAGCTTCTCCTGAGAGGTGAGGTGCTGAATTTTGCCACAGATCAGGCTGCAATCACACATCAAAGGGGGGAGATTGCACACTGGTAGCAGAATGTGGTGTGTGTCCTCCTCTTTGAGATGAGAAATAATGTTGCATGTTATGTTAGACAATTTAGAAAACCTCTGCAGACTGTGTGGCAAAGTCCTTGGTGAGAGAATGGGGAGGAACATGGTGGCTGGGTAAGTTTTTTTTTTTGGGGTAAGTAAGAATTAATTGTTCCTTTATGCATTCAAATGTATCGGCCCATTACTAATCAATGGTCGTGCTTCTCTTTAGATCGAGTGTTCAGCATGCATGTTGTGGTTCCACTGGACGACCCCCAGAACACCTACATTTTTATTGTGCTGCCTGCAGGTTGTGAATGTTTTCTTTCTGTATGCTTTGTTTTTGCTTTTTTTATTAAGGTTTTTCTGTCCATGTATGACACTTCCCTATGTTAGCCCTTATGTAGGCCAATATGATTATTTTTCTTTGCCCTTTTGTGTAAGGGGGGCTTTTCTCTGCCCCCTTATGTCTTATAGAACTTTCTATGTTTTGCAGATAAAACAATTCAAAGTCCTTATTTGAAAGTGCTTCAACTGGGCAGCCATTTTCCTAGTGTTAGGTTTTCTCAAAACTAACGTCGCGTTCAGTCGGATCTCTGAGGAAGGAGGCTAAGGGTCAAATTGGGAATTAAGAAAGGGTGTATTGCAACAGCATGATGAGGATGATAAGACAAAGACAGATACAAACATAATAACACTGCAGCTGACAGCGGACTGGATCCATGCTTCCCCATGGAGTCACGTGAAACCAGTATTGAAAATTTGTAAATCACACACATTTATGGCCTGCACCTGGGGGCAGTTCCTTTTTTACCTGGCACAGTCAAATTTATTCTCATTGGTCCGCCACCGTCATGACAGCATGCCGAGGGCATCTTCGCAGTACAATGAGAATAAACACGGCGCTAAACTCTGCCCCTTTGGGGGTCGCTTTTGGTTGCAGAGCAAAAGTTTCTGTTGTTTAAATGTGAAACTCTAACATCAACAGTTTAATTAGCATTGTATTGTCTTAGCCCAGACTAAGACCCCAGGGGACAGGAGACACCAGGCCACCTTTTGTTGCGTAGCAGGAAACTCCTTTGCATATGTTGAATGCCAGACTTGACCAGATCAATTCTTTACAGTCAGAGAAATAGAGGGGGAAGGTGGGGGAACAAATGGCCATCTTGACTTCTTCACAGACGAAATGCATATTAATCCCATCATAGCTGCATCACACATAGTTATTAACTTTTTTTATAACTCAACAATCCCTCCTTTTTCACACCTTTGGTGTGAAACACTATAAACTATAAATGTCTTGTCTTATATGAACATAAAAATATAACCAAAAATGTAAGCATCAGCTGCAAAAGTTGTAAGAAACAAACATGATTTTACAAACAATTAATTTTCTTTGACCTCATCTGACTCCTTATCTTGTAAAAAATGTTATTTTCTTTGACTCAACTGTTGCTGCTATGGCTGATTTTACTCAGTGATTAGTGACCAACTTTAGAAACAAAAACAAACAAATCAGAAGATATTAAAAGTCTTTGACCAGGTGAAAAAACAATGGGAACTTAAATAATTTAACAGGAAGGAGAACAAAAAATCTAGGAAGGAAAACAATAATCTTAAAATCTCTAAATCAAATAGCATGTCAACACAAACACATAATCAAAACAAAACAGATCAACTACCAACTAAATCCAACTCTCCAATCAAATCCTCTCAAATCCAGATTTTTGAAAGTTCCTTGTTCACTGTCGTCTAATTTGGACACAAAGTCTCTGTGGACAAAATCTCCAATCGTTGCTGGTTCATTATTAGGCTGCAGTATGTCACTGCAGCAGGCCACGGCGCTTTTCCATTTCCGCTTGGCTGCCGCTGCTGTAAAAAGTCCTTACCCTCCTTTTTCTGAAGGATTGGCTGGATATTCGGATTCTTTACCGGTTGGATGGGAGGTGACTGAATGCACCCTCCTTATATCAACACTCTCCTTTTCTGAAACATCATCTGTTTCAGAAACATCCAGACGGGAAGATGATGGCACTATGCTTAGCGTGCCCCTGAGTGGAACTCATCATAGGATCAGGACCCTCCTTTTCCGACACCTGGTGTGGATGTGCAGGTCTAACTGGGGAAACGTGGAAATGGAGTAGCTGGGTGTGACTCCACTTCAGCACCTGGGGATGATTTGGGTCAGCAGAAGTCAGCATCAGGAAGTGGACTCCAGTCTCCCTCCTCCATGCTGGCAGTGTCAGGAGCCACCGCAGGAAATCAGCAACAGACGCTCCATGCTCTCCGTCGGCGTCTGGTCAGATCTTTGTTGGCCCCCTGCTGGGCTGTTGATCCCATGCTGTGTGGGGTGTCCTTCACTGCAGCGCTGGTAGTCCTAGTCAACAGCACCCAGAATGAACTTGTTCCACCTGGATCTGGATTTCTTGAACAGCTGAAACCATCAGGGCCAACCAGTCTCTGCTTTCACCTGTGAATAAATGGTTTTGACAGACTTTTTGCTTTTCAAAAGTCATATTAGTGTTTCATTCTAGGAGGAAAGAACTGTGATATGATTTTGTCTTTGATCTGTCCATTAATTTCTCATGGAGGGAGAAATCTTTTCTTTGGTCTGTGTTTTCCAAAATCCTTAACACAAGGGGCAAAAACTTCAGTCCAAAAGACAAACAAAATATGAAATTACCCATCCAAAAATCATCAGTCCATTGAAAATATACGCGCATACCACCAATCACAAATTCATATATTCAAAGAATAAAAACCACTGCAATTTTTCCACTATAAAATTCCCAATACCTCTCAAGATGGTTGGGCTGCTCATTGATTATTTCAATTGAGATTTCAAAATTTTGACAAATTTTCCAACAAATTGCTATTTTTGGAGCAAATTAATGTCAATATTAGTCTTGTGTCACGTTTTGTGCCACAACACTCCCAGAAGAAGATTGTTTTAACATTCTGTGTGGCCAGCACAGAAGTTAAGCAAATCTTTAATTTTTCCTTTTTATTTTTTTAAAACTATTTTTACAAACTAGGGAGAAAAAATAATCAAACCAAAGAAAAACAGCTGAAAATTTACTGTCTTGACTAAAAACGTGCGATCCCACCCCTACAGAAAATCAAAAGTTTGAGTGGAAGAAAAGAAATAAAATAAACCTAAATCATGGAAAACAAAGTTCAGAATGAATATAAATGCAATGAACTCAAAAATGTTGAAAACCTCTTATTTATCATTTCAAGTCAAAAAACAATCCAATTGAGTCAAAATTCCAAATATGCATACCCATTAAAAACCCTAATAAGCTATAATTCCTCTCTGGTACATTTTCTTCTAATGTCCAGTTGCTTAAGGCAGCTCAGTTTATTTTCCCACCACTTTTCAGTTGTCTTTACTGGAATGCTTAATTTGACTTGTAATGAGCTTTATCAATTCATTCAGACACAATATTACTCATAACACCAAACCAAAAGAATAAAAGAAACAGATGAATCCAAAATAAAAATGCACTTATCAATTACAAACATTTGAGGACATCACACAATGCTAAATGTAATGATTCTTTGATGACTGTGACCATTCACTATTAAGACTGTCTGAGTAGATATGCATTGCTTTAATCTGTCTGCATCAAGGTGTGAAAACCCCAGTCCCTCCTTTTCAGTCCTTCATTAACACTTACTCAGGGAACAAGAAAATGGATTTTTAAGTTAACCCAGACTAATATATTCACAAGCTATGTCCCCATAAGACAACACCAAACATGAAATAGAAGATGTAATCAACTGAAACTAATTATT
Source organism: Etheostoma perlongum (assembly GCA_026937815.1). Lineage (NCBI taxonomy): Eukaryota > Metazoa > Chordata > Actinopteri > Perciformes > Percidae > Etheostoma > Etheostoma perlongum. The sequence goes on from CM049377.1 coordinate 8,272,616, forward strand.
TTAAATGTTCAATGTTTGACAAATGTTCATCCATTTTCAACTGCTAGCTGCTCATTATGCATTTTCTGAGGAACTCCAATCACTCTTCACTCTCCAACCATTCACACTTTTTCAGCAGTTCCTCACAAGACATCGCTATTTTGTAGAGCCAGCCATTCTGTAGAACATTTCAAGATGGACACATTCATACTGCAATCTCATCATCTTATTCAACAAATAATTCTTCCCCAGTCACTACAGGATAGGTCAATGAACGCTTTTTCACGAGCATTCACGAGCATTCACGCTCCCAGTTCAACAAATCAAATATCCATACAATGAGTTATTTACAGCCACCATCAGCTGGAGCTGCCTTCTGCAAGCTCCCAGCAACACAGCTACAGTTTATCACCAAGCTACAGTTTATCAACACTGCTGGAGCCACCTTCCACAAGCTCCCAGTAACACAACCAACCTTACACAATTAATTTATTTACAGTATTCACATCCCTAGTTTTAATTGTTCCTATTTTTCATCGACTAGGTCCACTCTTGTGATCTTGATTTGCCGTCTTACTGGCTCAGATTTGAACCCTCTGTAGCAGGATTTTTGCCTTCTTTTGCAGGACTTTTAGACTAAGGTACACAAAAGACAAAACCATGTCAATTGTCCTGCAGCTCAAATTTAAGCCCTCAGTGCAGGTCTTAGTAAACTCAGCTACAGAAACAACAAACAGAGCTTTGCTCCGGTGCCCTCAGAAGAATTCCCAAGAAACAATTCCCAGATTTCAGGGCAACTGTTAGAGATTTTACTTAGCTATTAATGCTCAAAGTGTTTATACTGCTTTATGTTACAGACCTAATTGTGTTTTCATTTGTGAACTTTGCCTTTCCTTGTACATGTGTCAGCTCACACAGAAACTTTGGATGTAGCTGACTTAACAGCAGGTTTCCTTATTTGCTTACTTCCTATTGTGTTAGTGTCTATGCCCTCTTAATTGAATTGATTTAATTGATCACCTCTGTGTTGTATGTGTGTATGTCCTTTTGAACTCAAATGTCATCCTGTTGTCTTGTGTAGTGTGCGGTTATAGGTCGCACATGTTTCTGCATACATCGTGTAAAACTTACTTCACTCATACTATAAAAAGGCTGCACTGAAGGAGAATGTTAGAGTTGGTCTGGAGATTGTCAGGGGTGACACTCAACAGCTCTCCTTGCAGCAAGTAAAACTTGTCGTGTCTCCTGTCTTCTGTGGATTACTGGCAAAGTCTTGGTTACGAACCTGTGGGTAACTGTCAAAGTACCCAACAGCAACAATCTCTGGAAAAACTTCTCACCTTCAAATGCAGGTTTTTGTACACTAAGGTACACAAGAACAAAACAGTGTCAATCGTCCTGCAAATTTATGCCCTCCATGCAGGTCTTGGTAAACTTACAGAAACAACAAACAGTTCTGCTCCTGTGCCCTCAGAAGAATCCCCAAGAAACAATTCCCAGATTGAGAGATCAAAATTTTTCACACAAAGAAAATTGCGTTTCCTCCCGTGGGTTCAATAATTTTAACACTCTCTGGGCATTAATCTCCGGAAGAACTTCTCACCTTCAAATGCAGGTTTTTGTAACACTAGGCAGCAATTCAAGAACTAAGATGCATTAGACTGGGACACAGCACCCGTCGTCACCGCGATGCCGGCTAATCCAGCTCCCACAATCTCACAGTCTGTTAAACTGGCTTTTTATTTTTATTTTTACTTTTTTTTAAAGAAAAAAGAAAAAGACTTGTTCTCGTATTGCCCCTCACAGAGACTAACACTCGTCATTGCTGGTCTTTTTATCTAAAATTTAACGGGATTCTAATCCTGGCCGTCTATCGGACTTCTAATGTGCACTTAAATTCCGGACCTTCTTTTGCAGGCTTTTTCAATTGACCTTCCTTCGCAGGCTTTTAACATTACATATATCACATACAAACAATCACGCACAATAGCTTTGACTTATCCTCATCACTGCTTCAGTTGCTTTTACAGACTTACGGCGGTGATGACTGCTGAATCATCACGTCTACATGTTTTCTAAAACAGGGTTTCTGCTCACCTCTCAGTTTTTCGGGCCCATGTGAAAATTCAGCAACTCACCATCATCCCGTCTTTTTAATTTTGTCCGTCCTTTTCCTCAGAGACCACGTTGGGGATCACCAATTGTTAAGTTTTTTTTCAAAAGTAACATCGGGTTCAGTCGGATCTCTGAGGAATGAGGCTGAGGGTCAAATTGGGAATTAAAGGGTTTATTGCAACAGCATGATGAGGATGATAAGACAAAGACCGATACAAACAAACATAACAACACTGCAGCTGACAGCGGACTGGATCCATGCTTCCCCATGATGGAGTCACGTGAAACCAGTATTGAAAATTCCTAAATCACATTTATGGCCTGCACCTGGGGGCGGTTCCTATTTACCTGGCACAGTCAAATCTATTCTCATTGGTCCGCCGTCGTCATGACAGCATGCCGAGGGCATCTTCGCAGTACAAGCATGGCGCTAAACTCTGCCCCTTTGGGGGTCGCTTTTGGTTGCAGAGCAAAAGTTTCTGTTGTTTAAATGTGTAACTCTAACATCAACAGTTTAATTAGCATTGTATTGTCTTAGCCCAGACTAAGACCCCAGGGGACAGGAGACACCAGGCCACCTTTTGTTGCGTAGCAGGAAACTCCTTTGCATATGTTGAATGCCAGACTTGACCAGATCAATTCTTTACAGTCAGAGAAATAGAGGGGGAAGGTGGGGAACAATTGGCCATCTTGACTTCTTCACAGACGAAATGCATATTAATCCCATCATAGCTGCATCACACAGTTATTAACTTTTTTAAAACTCAACACTAGTCAAGTAAATGGGAAAGTATACAGGAAAGGGCAGGTTAGGTCTGTCGTTCCAAACTAAATTCATGCATTTCTACGGATTCTTTTGTGCAGTTTGCCTAATGAATTACAGCAGTTGACAATAAAGAAACTGTAATCTTACTTCATTGTGTTTGCATTTTTGTTTAAACGTTACTTGAACGTAAAAGGATCCGTCTGTGTGAAGTATCGGGTGCACTCATAAGACAAATGTGTTACAACGTTCACCTTTCGTCTTACACCACTTTAAAAACTGATTTGCTGATATCTGGGTTCATAGGTGACATAATATAGCCCACGCTACAAAACCAACAATTCAAAAGGTTGGGCACAAACTATAAAAATTTCTTAAACAACACTTTGTATTGTAGGGGTTTCAAATGTGTATCTTCAGTCGTAAACATAACGTTGTAGGCTACTGGAAACGGAGATGTAGGCATTTGAGCCACCTCAATAGAAATATTGCTTCTTCTCATGAATCCAAGAAACTTGTTGTAGCTGTTTGAGAGCCTTGAGATCACGGGTTTCCAGCCCAGGGTAACAGTTGTTTTAGCCCGACCGTTCCACAAAACATGTGCTGCCTGGTATAATTTATGACAAGTTCTTGCACACGGATAGCGCAGAGGTGTAGCAGGAGGTTATAGTGCACGATTTAATTATGATTTTAAGCCTAAATCGAGGTAACAAGTTATTTCGGTTTGCTCTGTTAAATTGTGATTCTTGTTCTGAGACAAGTTTTTTTTCCCCCCCCATCAGTAGCGTGAATGATGTGATTGTGCAGGGGACGCTTATGCTATCATTTTGCTATAGAGGGTTCGAACTCGGCGCGACACAGATCGTAATTTCTTTTAAAACACATTTTTGCCGCTGTACAATGTTATTGTAGTTATAAAGCCCATTAGAGGTCATAACTCCCTTTGGACCAAATGTGTTACTGCGATTTGCCTTTGTAGGGCAGAATAGCTCAGTTGTGTCATCTGTGCATTAGAATTTGAGCAAAAAAAAAACAAAAAAAAACACAGATACGAGTGTTCTCTCAACAAAAGTATTGAAAACTTGAGTTGAAAGTTAGACCCCAAAAGACAAAAGGGGAAATTGTTTACACTGCACTAGTTTTATTTATTTTATTTTTTTACACAAAAGGGTGTAGCACTGGGGTCCTCTTTTACAGATGGTGGCCATTTCCAGGGTTACGCTTCACACCTTTGAAAAAAAAAAACAAACAAAAAAAAGCACAAATCAAAAACAATAACAAGACAGAGCCGGTAATCAGACGTCCCCTCAGCTAGAGCCCGATATTAGGCATTTTCCAAACTATCGGTATTTATATTAATTTATCTGAATCATGTATAATGACTAGTGATTCTGATGAATACATTTTTAAAAAATGAAATAACAATGAAACACCCTTCAACGTTATGAATGCTGTTTGTCCAGAGGGCGCTCTACAACGTCTGTTGAAACTCGTTTAGCTGCATCATTTTATTTTGAGGATTCAAATAACCAACATTAGGGAAATCTGTTTTGTCACGTTTCTGGATTTAAAAACAATTTGTGTATATATAAAAAAATATTTGGTAATTTCAAATCACCGAAATTTTCGTATTGGTCTTAAAAATCCATTATTGGTCGGGCTCTACTCTTAGCCTCCAAGTTGTTAAAACGACAAACAAATTTGCCACAAGATTAGAAAAACAAGTTTAGAAAACAGCCAAAAAAGCTTAAAAAAGCATCTATGCATAAATGGACTCAAAAACTGGCACAAAAATGCAGTAAAAAAATAAATAAAATAAACTATGGTAAAATCATGAGTATATGGTCTGGGTGCTCTGGTTTCATACGTTAAGCCAGCTGTCAATTTGGCTGTGTTTTTTAAAAAAAAAAAGTGAATAATGCTCAAACTCCAACCTGATTATCGGCCGTCTGACAGTCTGGCGAGGTCTGTGACTCGAGTCTGTTTGGTGTGTTCCGTACCGTCTTCAGTCTGGGAACCGTCAGCCTTCATTTTGGCTGATTTGACTTGTTCAATCTGCCAATGGGCAGTCAGACTCAATGACCAATCTGATTGGTGGAGAGCTGGGCCTTGACTAGCGAACAATGCATGAGAAAACCGGAGCGACAACACCAGTATCTTAATAGCCATCTGATTTTCTTCCGTTCAGCGAGTGATGACAATGATCCTTCTTGACTACTATCGGCACTCTGATGAAAATGATGACTGACGACAACGTGCTCCCGTGTTTACCAAATTCAAAACATACAGTATACGGTTAGAAGAAAACCCACACGGAGATGAGAAGGGTATGTATGGACTTATCCAACTCTGGGAGATACAGTGAATAATACGTCCCAATAAGTGTGTGTTTCTTAACATTCATGTTTTTACTTTGTTTAAAATCTGCAGATATCTGAAAACCCCAGAAAAGAAGCGGATGCATTCATCCTCTAAATAACGGATATACATGTCTCTCCCATTTGTTCCAGCATCTGGTTGTCAGTGCTGCATAGGCAGTCTGTATTTTCAGAGGTGGTGAAGCTGGACCTGCAGGACGCCGCGCACAGCGAAGTCATCCGCAGCTCGCTGAGTCCCAGCTCCGCCTGGCTCAGTCGGTGTGGAGAGACCTTCTTCACTCTGGCTGCACCGACCGGAGGTATCGTGGTGCTCTCTGCCGCCGCATGGCACGCAAGGTACACACAGACTGACACACGTCAGAGCTGTTTATAAACTCAAAAGGTTGGCCCTCGCACTCAGCATGGCTGTAAGAGAGCAGGAGGAAGACTGCTTCATCTTTGCGTTGTGCATGTGGTCCTTCATGGTGAGAAACTCCACACGTTAATTTAGACCGGCACATACCGGTTCTCCACAGGGCTGTCTGACCGGCTGTTCTTGTGTCCGTCCAACCTCGTCTGTCCGTCCGACTTTGTGTCCGTCTGTCTGTCTGACCTTGTGTCTTTGTGTTCGTCCGTGTCTGTGTGTGTTCGTCTGTCGGACCATGTGTGTGTCCGTCTGTCTTTGTGTGTCCGTTTGTGTGGTTCTGTCTGTCTTTGTGTGTCTGTCTGACTTTGTGTATGTGTGTGTCCGTCAGTCCTTGTGCCTCTTGTGAGTTATCACTGCAGCGTTATAAGTTGAGGGGTCTGTGTGTTTACGAGCAGGCCTGTGTCTTAGAAACGGACATGTTGGCCTTCATGCCGTCCAGTGATCCTGGACACTGTCACCGTCTGCGCCTGGCGGGGTCCCCGACCACTAGGATGTCTATTTCCGTCCAGCAGTCGGTGCGCTTTACAGTTCTTCAGCTGGTCGCTGCCGGCAACAACCGCCACAGCATGAAGCACATCTTCTCCCTCGTCGCCACACAGGTAGTGATGTCACTTGTATTCTCTCATCTAGCCTAAAAACACATTAAATATTAACTTTAATCTGATCATCACCAAGAATTTATTGAATCAATTTAATTTGAATACTTTTTTTTTTTTTTTTTACTCTTAAAAGTATTTGCCTATTCAACCACCACTAGAACCTGGACTTGGCGTTTTAGAAACACTATTCTGTTCTGACTCATTTTGTTTTTATAAAACTGTTGACTGTTTGTCAACATGAAACATTGGGGATTTTACAGTGACCCAAACATCAGAGGTGTTTGGATGGACAAATCCAACTGGTTTGTTGTTAAACAAATCACCTTTGAGGAGTGAGTCTCAGTTTGTCATCATTAAGGCTCTGACACACCATGCATTGGTTAGCTAGTCGAGGTCCAGCTCTCCACCAATCAGATTCATTTCCGTGTTTCTGACATGAAGACGAGACGTGTGTGTGACTCGTACATCTCACATTAACCAACGAAACGTACAGCGATAGACGTCCTGCCAACCTGTAAACATTTTAACATCAATGTACACTCATTTTTTTTTTTTTTACTATAAAGTCGCTGAAAGTTGTTGCTGTTTCAATCCTGTTGGCTCGTTGCAGCGGGCGGGACAGACACAATCAATGGGTCATGGCAAACAATAATCTAAAGTTTTGCATTGATAGCATTTGTTTCGGCCGAGATATGGCAAAGTTCCTGTCTTCATAGCTAACTACACAAATGTTAAATGTATCCGATAATTCTTTTAATGATTTATCAGGTTATCTGGAGATGCTACATACCAATTTTCATGCAGATCGGTCGCACGGTCGAGGAAGAAAAAAAAAGTTGGTTTACGATAAATTACTACAGGCGTTCCCATATCAGGAGATTCAGCTGAATTCAGGGAATGTGTGGAAATGTGTATTTTTAATGTACGTTTGGAAGGAAGTTATAGGCCAACATTTTTCTGCTATAGCACCACCTAGTGATGGAAGTGGCTGAATTTTCTTGTCCAAGGTCCTTGCAGAGATCTGGACCAGTCTTGAATACGGCATACCCCGTACGGTTTAGGCTGTAGCATCAGTTTTAGGCCGAGGAAAAACAATAAACCTTAGGAAAAAAAATAGAGTTCCACATCTCCGCTGGATCTGTGAAGCGTGTTGCGTCACAGCCCCCTCGGGCTTGGACCCCTAAATAGGAAAATGTTGGTGTTATGTCACTTATTGAAGACGTAGGCGGTTGGAGCAAGTTACCTCCAGGTAGACATGGCAAGTGATGTACAAATACTTTACTGTACTCTAGTAGATTTCAGATATATTTACTTTACTTTTTTGTGCAGACATTTTACTCCTTAAATTTTAATATGAACATTGGTACTTTCTACTCCTTATATTTTACAAATTTGGCTCGTTACTTTAGTTTCGAATAACTTCAATACCAAATTCAATCTAATTGGACGGGAATATAAGTTGCACTTGACGCACCACTACAAGACAACGGCGACATGATTGAAAAATAAGAAACTGAAGATCCCAGAGATTGGCAGACAAGCAGCAAGACATTCCCAATTATCCTTGGCCTCATCTGAGAGAGAAGTTTGACATGGGCATCAAGACTGATTCCTGGCTAATGTGCTGAATAACTTGTATGGGGAACTTCTTAATGGCTGTTTAGTAATTTATATTTTATCCTTTTCTTTGCAGAAGCCATATTCGAGCACACACACACACAGACATGTAGATTACTTAACATGTTAAGGGGATAGTTTAAAAAAAAAAAAAGAGAAACTGTATCTGAATTCTCACAGTCACAGCTGAATTCATACCTCGCTCCTCAGTCAGAATCTTATTCACCCGGAGTCCCACTCTCTGTCCCAATAATCATATACACTCACCTAAAGGATTGTTAGGAACACCTGTTCAATTTCTCATTAATGCAATTATCTAAGCAACCAATCACATGGCAGTTGCTTCAATCCATTTAGGTGTGTGGTCCTGGTCAAGACAATCTCCTGAACTCCAAACTGAATGTCAGAATGGGAAAGAAAGGTGATTTCAGCAATTTTGAGCGTGGCATGGTTGTTGGTGCCAGACGGGCCAGTCTGAGTAATTCACAATCTGCTCAGTTACTGGGATTTTCACGCACAACCATTTCTAGGGTTTACAAAGAATGGTGTGAAAAGGGAAAAACATCCAGTATGCGGCAGTCCTGTGGGCGAAAATGCCTTGTTGATGCTAGAGGTCAGAGGATAATGGGCCGACTGATTCAAGCTGATAGAAGAGCAACTTTGACTGAAATAACCACTCGTTACAGAGGTATGCAGCAAAGCATTTCTGAAGCCACAACACGCACAACCTTAAGGCGGATGGGCTACAACAGCAGAAGACCCCACCTATTATTGCCATTTAACATTTTTCTGTGTGAGTGTGGCCTACCAATAGCTCAAGCCTGTCCTACAGTGACTGTAGCTAAAAGCTAATTAGCTTTTAGCTACAGTCACAAGATGCCCCTTTACTCCATGGATGATTACTTTACTTTCACCGTGGAAGACTACTACGAACTCCTTCAGAAGATTGCACTTCTGGAAACCAAGGTTCACCGACTAGAAGTGAACGTGGAAGTTAACGGATCTTGTGGAAATGACACCACTTTACCATGGACCCATAACAATGGACAAAAGCATGCTAACACACTGCTAATTAGCACCAACAACACTACAAGGAAACAGGAGGGTGAAACTGGTAATAAATCAACAAGTGGCAGTCCTCCCCCGGAACTCGTCTGGTGCGAAGCCTAAGACTAAATCATTTTCCTGGGAAATGGGAACACAACCTACGGGCAGGGCACAGCGCCCTGAGATTTGTGATATGACCGGCTGGCCTGCACTATCATCCGGGCAGAGCGCCTTTTCAACCCCTGTACATACTAGGACACAGCCGTGGACAGCTGCAAAAGGGAAAATAAACAAAATGCCCCCCCAACAACCTGGTGTGCAACGGGATAACAGATTTGCCCCTCTGCTGCAGGACGCTGGACGCTGATGACCGGGATTGCGTCTTGTCGCCACACAGCAGGGTAAGGACTGAGGGCAATTCAAATAGTAAAAAGCTAACAACTGGGCCTCAAACCCTGATTGTGGGTGACTCTGCTGTAAAAGATTTAAAAAACACCAAAATACTGTTTCCCCAAAGACACAGTGTCTGATTTGACCCAAAAAATCCCAGATATTGTGGCAGAACACCAAACTGAAGAACATTATACTGCATATCGGGTCACATGATGTTGTAAAGCAACAGTCAGTTGCAGAAACTGGACTTTATGCAACTGCTGGACACAGTCACCCCCCTAAACGCAGATTTGTTTATCAGTGGCCCTATACTGCCAGTCAGAAGGAGCTGAGAGATTCAGCCGGCTGCTGGCACTAAACAAATGGCTTTCAACCGAATGTACCGTCCATTCTCTGCAGTTCATTGACAATTTTAAAATTTTCTGGGAACGCAAACATCTTTTTAAGGCAGATGGACTTTTCCTTAACAAGCCACGAGTAAAGCTGTTCACCTCCAATCTACTTTACTTTCTACGCTACAAATCTGCTCCCTCTGCCAAGGACACAAGACAAGACAAATCAAAACAAAAAGACAAAGTGCGACAGTGATCCAGCACAGCCCCCACCTGTGCAAAGATTTGTCCATGTGAGACCACAGAGCAGAGACACGAAACCTCCACTCCCCTCTTCACCCGTCCAGCACCCCCCAAACCCCTTTACCAACCCCCAACCCTATGAGGATTCATCGCTGTCCCTACTGATGTCTCCACACACCCTTTCCCTTATGTCCCATCAATTATACACCCCTTCCTACCCCCATGGCTCAACCCCAGGCAAAAGTAAAATGCCAAGCACCTCTGCCAGGAGGTCAGCAAACTCCTTCCCCCCCAGACTGATAAGGACACTTGTGTGCAAAATCCAACAAGCATTAACATTAATGTGCCGGGCCTTGGCTGCAGGACTAGTGATACTAATGACTCTTTCCAAGACAAGCCCGGGCCCTGTGGATTCATTTCTTCCTCAATCTATGTTGTGATAAGGAAAAGAATGGTGAATAAGCATTTAACTGCAAACTTAGCAAATTTAGCATCCATTTCTTGTCAGCCACAGCCTGTCCCAAAAAATGAAAACACACCAACACTAGCCTTACTAAACGTCAGGTCTTTGGCAGGAAAATCATTTTTAATCAACGATTTCATTATTAAACACAATCTAGATTTTATGTTTTTAACTGAAACCTGGTTAGACCATTTGTTCTCATTTCATGTAACTTCAGTTTTATGATTAAGAATAGAGTGAATAAGAAAGGTTGCCATATTATTTAATGAAACTTAGCAAATTTAGCATCCATTTTCTGTCAGCCCAGCCTGTCCCAAAAAATGAAAAGGCCGACAGGCATTAAGACTAGCCTTTCTGTCCGAGCCCGTCAGAGTCAGGAAAATCATTTTTTTAATTTTCATTATTAACACAATCTAGATTTTATGTTTTTAACTAGGAAACCTGGGAACCATGTCAACAGATGCTGTTCTCATCAATGCACAGCTGACCCCCCTAACTTCAGTTTTTGAATAGAATAGCCACATGTGAATAAGAAAGGAGGTGGAGTTGCCATTTATTTAATGACTCATTCCACTGTCAGGTATCCATCCTCTAACGCAAATATGTTATGGAAATTTTGTTTCCTTTGAATATGTGGCCCTTCAGCTAAAGTCTTCCCCTCAAGCATTATTTCCAAATATCTACAGGCCACCTAAATATTGTGCAACCTTCATTGATGACTTCACTGAACTGCTGTCTATAATCTGTATTAACTTTGATTGTGTAATCATTGCGGGTGATTTTAACATTCATGTTGACAACCCCCAGGACAGGGGGACCAAAGAACTGTGTTGTGTTTTTGAGAACTATGGACTGACTCAGCATGTGACAGAGCCCACGCACAATAAGGGACACACTCTTGACCTGATTGTCTCCAAGGGTCTGAACATTTCCAAGGTTGTGGTGACTGACGTTGCTCTCTCTGATCATTCCTGTGTTTTCCTTAACGGCACTATCTCTGTGCCCAAAAGTGTCCAAACAAAGATAATCAGAAAACGGTATATCACTGAAAACACCATTGAAACATTTACTCAGCTTTTCTCCTCCACACCCGCCCTCTCTGGGCTATCAGTGACTGAGCTTGTAGATAATTTCAACTGTAAAATTACAAATGTTATTGATGCCATTGCTCCCACTAAGGTCAAAGTTGTCTCTGGTAAGAAAAGATCTCCATGGAGAAATGTCCTATTGGTGAGAACAGAAAAAATAAATAAAAAAAAAATAGAGTGTAGGAAAGCTGAACGAAAGTGGCGAAAAACAAATCTCCTGGTCCATTACAACACCTATAAAGAGAGACTTCGCATTTATAATTTGGAACTGAGGAATGCAAGAAGGTCTTTCCTTCTGATATCATCTCTAGAAAAATAACAATTCACGTGCCTTGTTTGCCACTGTCGATAGATTAACAAACCCTCCAGTACCATCTGAACTTTTATCTACCAAGGCCTGCAATGACTTTGCATCCTTCTTCAAAGACAAACTTCAGAAGATTAGACAAACAGTCAGTGCCTCCATATCAAGCTCAGGATATGTGTTGCCACAGTGTTCAAGCAAAACTAGCTCCAATATGACAGAATTTCATATAATCAACCATGCAAACCTGGAGGACATTATACAACATCTGAAAACCTCCTCCTGTTGCCTTGATATTCTACCAACGGGTGTTTTCAAAAATGTTTCAACTTGTTTGGCTTCTGATCTTCTACAGATCGTGAACTTGTCTCTTCTTTCAGGCATCTTTCCACAGGCCCTGAAAGCTGCAGTAATCAAGCCACTCTTAAAAAAGAACAATTTAGACACATCACTAATGAGCAACTCAAACCTTCCGTTTAAGTAAAATCATTGAAAAAGCATTTTACAACTCAGCCATTTCCTGTCACTAAACAACAGTTTTGATACCTTTCAGTCAGGTTTCCGACCTCACCACAGCACTGAGACGGCTCTTGTCAAAGTCTTTAATGACATCCACCTTAACACAGATAGTGGCAAAATTTCAATCTTAGTATTACTTGATCTCAGTGCTGCATTTGACACGGTCGACCACGACATTACTAGACCGATTGGAAAACTGGGTAGGACTTTCTGGCTCAGTACTAAACTGGTTTGAATCCTACTTACAGAATAGGGATTACTTTGTGACAATAGGTATACAACTGAGCATACAAATATGACGTGCGGAGTTCCCCAATGCTCTATTCTGGGGCCTCTTCTGTTTAACATCTACATGCTCCCACTGGCCCAGATTATGGAGAACAAAAAAAAGTTACCATAGTTATGCGGACGACACAAATTAACATAACCTTATCGCCAGGCCAATACAAAAACTGTCTAAGTGCATTGAACAAATTAACGGCTGGATGTGCCAGAACTTTCTGAAATTAAATGAAGGAAAAACTGAGGTGGTAGTTTTTGGAGCAAAAGAGGAACGATTAAAAGTCTGCGCTCAGCTTCAAACAATATTAAAAACAGACAAAGCCAGAAATCTTGGTGTAGTCATGGACTCAGACCTGAATTTTAACAGCCACATTAAAGACAATTACAAAGTCAGCCTACTATCACCTTAAGAATATATCAAGGGTTAAAGGACTTGTGTCAACAGGACTTGGAAAAACTGGTCCATGCCTTCATCTTCAGTAGACTTGACTACTGTAACGGTGTCTTTACCGGTCTCCCTAAAAAAATAAATTTAAAAAAAATAAATAAAAAAATAAAAAAAAATCAGACAGCTGCAGCTGATTCAGAACGCTGCTGCCCGAGTCCTCACTAAGACCAGGAGACTGGATCACATCACTCCAGTTCTGAAGTCTTTACACTGGCTTCCTGTGTCTCAAAGAATTGATTTCAAAGTACTTTTGCTAGTTTATAAATCACTTAACGGTTTAGGTCCAAAATACATTTCTGATCTGCTACTCCACTATAAACCACCCAGACCTCTCAGGTCATCTGGGACAGGTCTACTTTCTGTCCCCAAAGTCAGAACTAAACAGGGGGAAGCAGCTTTCAGTTTCTATGCTCTTCATATCTGGAATAAACTCCCAGAAACCTGCAGACCCGCTGCTACTCTCAGTTCTTTTAAATCAAGGCTGAAGACCTTTTTTGATGCTGCCTTTCTTAAATGACTGCTCATTTCTTTAAATTTCTTATGCTGCACTGTAACTTTTATTCTTGTGTTTTATGTGTCCTAATGTTTCTATTTTGTTTTTAACCATCTATTCATGCGTTTTATCGGTTTTTAATGCTCATGATTTTTAACTGTTTGTATTTGTGTTTTATCTCTTTAACTGATTTTATGTAAAGCACTTTGAATGGCCCCATTGCTGAAATGTGCTATACAAATAAAGCTGCCTTGCCTTACACTTGTCTATATTGTTCCATATATTCATTTTGTCTGAAATGATTTTATCCTTCGAAATAACAATCCCCAAGTATTTAACTTGAGACTTGACTTTTATGTTATACAAAAGGTTGCAAGGGATAATCATAGAGTGATAAAATTTCCCATTTATTTAGATTCAATTGTAAGCCTGAAGCTCTTGAAAACTGGTCAATGATTTGTAAGGCTACGGGAATTTGATTTTCATTTAAGAAATAAAGTTGTCGTCAGCCAATTGACTTATGGTA